>VZTM01003974.1:519025-583010 GCA_013400555.1 Jacana jacana
GGGAGTCCCTGCCTCTGAGCCGCTGTCAGCCCCAGCCACCACCGCGGCTCCGCCCCGCACGATTAGGAGCGTCGCTGCCTCCCGGGCCGGGCTCCCCCTTCCTTTAGCGAAGGCGGGACCGAGGGGAGCCCGCCAGAGCCGCCCCGGAGGGACAGCCCGAGAAGCATGGCCGGGGCGGAGAGCTGCCGTCTTCCCCCACCGGGTAGGTGCCCCTCGCCCCGCGGGACCCGCCGCGCTGCGGCCTAGCCTGGCCCGGCGAGCAGCAAGTCCTGGGCCCGGATCTGGGCCCAGGCCCGGGCGAATTGGAGGCGTGAGTGGGGCCTCCATGCCTCTCCTTCGGCTCCTCCTCCGAAACGTGGGCCGGTCACCTCTGTGGAGCGGGGCTGGTCCTTCTGCGGGCGTGGAGGGCAACACTTAGTGAGGGAAGCACGGCAGCAAGGCTTCTCCGGGGGGGCTGGCCTTCTCAAGGGAGAAGTGAATTGGTTTGTGCTGAGGTGGGCAAGCTATGGTCCGAAATGGGGGTGGGGGAAGGTATGGTTTAGTTACAGCCTGCACTGAAATCCATTTAAAAAATATTCGGGTGAATATAACATCATGTGGGCTAAACTCATTAGAAACTATTATAATTTAAATAGATTGAAGTATATAGTCATTCCGTTAGGTTATTTAGTATTTGTATGTCTACCACCTGCACTTGTCATGAAATTAATGGCTTGTATGCTGCATAATGCTTCATCTTCCCTGAAAAAAAAATAAATCGGGTATTTCAGTGTGCCTTGCCTAGGCATTCTGTCCCAAAGTCTGGAAGTTGGCTTGATAAACGCCTGTGTGCTGAATTTGGGATGCCTGAGCTGCGTGACCCAGGCAGGCTGGTTGTAGACCCAGCATCCACGTTGGAACTGTTGGTGTGCTGGGCAGCAGGCAACTGAACTTGGCACGCGGTGCCCATCCCACGATTTTGCAGTCAAAACCACACAATCCCACAAAATCTTAGCAAGCCATACATTTTGTTAAGCATACACAACTCTTGTTTGCTAGGTTGAGGTTCAAATTGGAACTGAAGGTGGAAAAAGGAAGTTTATACCGACTGAAATCAGCAGAACTGTGATCAAAAAGAAAATTAGACTTTCTAGTACTAATACTTAAGGAAGTTCCCCAGGAAAACCCAAAATTCGTGCACAATTACAAAAATGGGGAGACATGGATGGTAACAAACTAAAATTTGAGCTTGCTGCATACAACTGTAGGGACAAAAATAAAATAATATTGGGCAAGATTCAGATTTGATCGTGACCAGCCCATATTCCAGTAGTGCTTTGGGGCTCCACGTAAGATTAATTCCCTGTTTTAGTGTCTTTTTGCATACATTACCAGCTCAGCATAGTTTAGCCTGCTCTTTTAGTTTACAATGGCTATGTTACTACTATTATATAATTGATTTGGTGGCGTTGTGCCAAAGAGGAAGTGCTGTCATTTGCAGAAGTAAACAAAGTGAAGAAATACTTCTCTCTGTGAACGTTTTTCAATTAACTGTAGCAACTGGGGGGGGGGGGTTCTTGGTTTTGTGGCAGGAAGCCCATCCAGAGATAAGGCAGGTGGGGTGTCCTTTCCCTGCAAATCTTGCCTCTTACTAACTGCATAGTAAAATGAAGACTTGAATATAAGCCGGATAATAACCCTTGGATAACTTATCCAAGCCACGTCATCTCATGATGGGTTTAAAGATAATTTGTCTTTTGCTTGGGTCAGCAAGAGAGAGAAATTTCTGAGAAACAGCAACAAAAGAAAGGAGCTGCCAACATAGGCTCAGAAAATCCAGGCTTATTTGCTATTGACTTAATCATGATTTAAATAATTCATTTTAATTGCTTGATTTGAAATCGCTCCATCTTTTCATAGCTTCACAACCCATATGCGCATCTTTCAGTCATGGCCTGACCTTTTCTATTCCAGCTATTTAATTAACACACTGTAATATTCTGTGTGAATTATTCGTGTTTGCAGGATACGGTACCATTTAAATTTCTTAATGTAAAGGAGCAGTGCATTGTTGATAAACTGTTGGAAACCAAATTAGCTTTATCTTGCAGCTAGCTGATTGCATTATTTCTCTCATGGGTGTAATACTTCCCTAAATATGCTAATTTCACTCTTTTCTCCGTGTGGTGACATTTTTACTGGTCTCATTACTGACATTTGTAATATTTGGGGTGGGGAAATCTTTTCTTGCTTTAACCTCATTATAATGTGGCTAAAGAGATTTGAATAATATCAGATGAAGTGCACACATATTCAGGCAAATGGAAAGGTTATTTTGTCCCCTGCCCAGAACTTTCATGCCTGTAGCACCACTTGCGTGGACTTAATGGTACCTAGAACCAAAATTGTGATACAGAAGCCCATTCAATTACTAATTACCCAACCATGTTAGTGTATCCAATGGTAGGTGGCTCCATTTCAAACCTAAAAGCTCACAAGGTGGTTGCTTGTCCATATGCATGCCTGCCTGTCTGTCTGTGTCTGGCCTAAAACCTTCTGGAATGCATCCTAGGAGTTGATGGCCTCAAGCTCTGATAGACTAGTGGTGATGGACAAAAATTACATGGCTGAAGTTGTTCTGGCTGCCAAATGCTCGTCCCATCCCTGAGGCAGGCCTCACTGGTCTGCTTAAGGGTTGGCACCGAGACTGTGCTGATTTAAGCCTGGCTTATTAAGATAAAATGAGAGCCTTGACAGGTTTGTTACAACCTTGAGGCATCTGTAGAGTCCAATTCAGCTTAAATAGACCTATCATGTAATAGCTGAGTTGAGCAGCCCCCAGTTCCTAGTGCGTTAGAAAGTGCTGTTTGCCCTCTCCAGTCATCAGGGTTTTGACAGATTTGCTCTCCATGTGACTTCCTTCAGAGAGATTTGATGAACTTCATCATCCCCTTGTCTCTTATACCTCTCTCCCAATAACTCCTAACATCCTGTGGACAGTCTTGTACTTTCTTGTGTCAACTTGTGTGTCACAATCTGACCAGTAGCAATTGATTGCATACCGTATGAAGGCTACAAGCATTTTGGCACAAAATGGGCAGGACCCAAAATTCAATCATACATTCAAACATGGTATTTAGCCGATACTGAATATTCCTTCCAGCATCCCAAAAGAGGTCTGTTTTCCAGGGATTTCCCCCAACTCCTAGACCTCAGCTGGAGTTGTGATAAACTGTTTTCAGAGCTGCCATGAGCAGCAGTAGTGTGTTGGGGAGCTGTGACAATTATCATCTTTACACTCCTTGTCTTGAACAGTGCATTGTTGATAAACTGACCCCATGAGGTGTGAGCAAATCACATTCTTCCCTCATTGAGTTTTGACATCCCTTTCCTTTTTGTTACTTAGGAACAGGTATTGGGATCTGCTCTACTTTGGGCTGATTTTGGATACCTTCCAGTCTGTGTATCTGTACCTTTCAGCATCCTTTCTCACCTTACTTTTTTATCTAGATAGACTTCCAGCTCTAACATCATACAATGATTTCCTCGTACTTCATGAGGAGAAGTTTTACAGTGCTTTCTTTCTTCTAGTATTAATAAGAAAGGAAAATACAGACACATCTTCAGCTTATGAAAGCTGGAGAGTTTCATTCTTAAATTCAAATGTCAATGTTATCCCGTGGGCACTTATTATGCCTGTTGATTGTAGGCTGTCTATAGCCACATTGCAAAGTGATCACTGTAGTGGAGATAATGCCAAGGTTTGTGGTGAGCCAGAGTCCTTGCAAGGTCCTTCAGGGAGATGTGGGGTGGCTCATTTTTCTAGTGGAGTGTACTATTGTGGTTGGCCAGTGGAAGACATCTCACTGGATTCCCTGTAGACCATACTGTAGGTTCTTTACTGTAGCTGTCAAAAGTAATACGCAGAAGGCATACTTGACTTGAGCTTTGAGTCCATTTAAAGCATTTTTTACTCCATTTCTGCGTGTTCTGCCATTCTTCATTAACAATGATACAATGGTTGTATCTTCGTTGGGGGGGAGATGGAAGCTGCATGGTGCCTTTCATCCAGGCTCACTGTGCTGGATATTTTCCTACCTTACTTAGACAGCTCAGGGTCTTAGGTATTTTATGGAGGTTGTGTTGGAGCTCCAACCTCAGCAGACCATTATTCCTGTGTTTTTTATTTCATTTTATTCAGGGCTACCATATGCAAGTAACTGCAAACAACATCAATGTAATATTTTGCATCCCAAAGTTGTGTTAAGGAAATTTAGGTTAAAAAAAAAGGTGGTTTCCGGTCTTGAAAACCTGAGAATGATGTAAATGAGTCACATGGGGATGTTAGGCTTGAGTTGGGAATAGAGTAAAAATCTCCACCGATCTCCTTGGGCTAGGCCTGCCTCAGTGTAGGTGTCACTGTCTCTGATGTCAGTGAGACGAGACAGTCATATTGCTCTGGTACTGGTCTGTCCATCCTGTCTCTGGTGAATGATCGTGTTTCTGATCAGACCTCGTCATCGTTCTCCTAGTATCTTACATCAAGGAATAACTTTATTTCTCTGATGTAATTAATCTGTAGGCATTAGGGAGTTTGTCACGGTTGGCTGTCGTACAATAGGCATGCCATGTGCTCACCAAGTGAGTCTTCTGAAGACCATGCCTGGGTAGGTGTTTGGGATCAGATCCATTTGAAGACACGATGGTCACGTAATGTTTGTTTGGAAATATGACTCTATCATGCAATTCTGTATAGCAAGAAGAGGCTAATAGATTATTTCCATGTCTGTGCTTTCCTGAACAGGGGCATATATGAATTAAGATCAAGTTACTCTGTGCTTTGTGATCACAAACATAGTGAGATTCTTAGGAATAGATACAGTGGCAAGAGATTTTATCTTTATTAGGGTGTTTCAATAAGCGCGATGGTAAGGCACTTCGGATGCCTCGGTATAAAAGTGCAACTTTAACGTTTTGCAGTTTTATTGTTTTACAAATGCTGAGGGGGTTATCTTTGATTTCTAAATACTATGTACTTTTGAAGACTGGATATAGAAGACGTTATTGTTTCTAATACTAATATTGAATTGGTTAATGCTTGACATAGTGACATTTATGTTTAAACAGAATCGGAAAATATTGAAACTCCTCTGCTGAAAGGACTTGTCCAGATATACTAACAGGTTAACAAATACTGAGTTTTGGTAACTTCTGTATATCACAAGAAGCTTCCAAAATTCAAAGCAGCAGTACTGTCATGGTTTCTTCTGAAATTAAAGGTCACCTTCAGTCTCCAGAAAAACAGGTGCAGTTGATTAGAACAAGAGTTCAAGCGCATCTGAGTGGAGATTTGGACCTGCAGAGTCCTTCATCTTCTCTCATATTTAGCTCTTGGTGTTTACAGATAAAGAAACTTTGCAGGCAGTTGTTTGTTATTTGAAAAAGAAGAGGAAGAAAATCTTTGGAGGGAAGATGGTAAAGATATGTTGACACCAGTAGCAGCAGCTTGTATTATAAAATTGTAAAAGATAAGCTCCTGTGTAACAAGGCTGTGCTTTTTCAGTAGAAACTGTTTCTTTTATATTTAATATTTGCATTAAAAAAAAAAAACTAATATTAATGAAGTGCTAAAATTGAAAATTAGATTAGAAGAGCTTGGTAGTTCACATTTTGGTGAGCTGTATTAGGTCGAATGTATCTTTAGCTCTACGTTATGTCAAAACAAGATTTTACAGTCTTTATATGAGCCCCAAGATTCAAAGCACACACATGTTGTTCCATGAGAACCTTTATAAAGAGAAATAGCAGCTTGAAATAAATCTTAAGCTCATTTCCGCTTGTTTTACCTGTGCTGAAAGAAATGGAATGATGTCAACAGATGGAGTAATAGCCATGCTTTTTGTTTAATATTCCAATAGCAATGGCAATTGCTGAATGTAATACCCTGATTGTGCACACTGGTTATTGGGCACTTTGAAACTGTTCTTGAGGTTCATGTGGTGGGTCTCTCTGGTTTCTTTCAATTCAATAGTTTATGTAATTCAAAACCACTTTTCTTATTCTTTTAAAGTATAATTTCATTCTGACAATTATGCCTGTAATTGATGCAGTCATTAATCATAATTTGTATCCTATGTATTATAGTAGTGAACAAAGTCATGTCTACTTCCATCAGAACCCCTTTGTGGATCAAATTCAAAAGGCTCAGTTGTATTATTGACTATTTATTACAATGGCTGATGGGGAAGAATGTATTTTTAGAATACTGTTGACTATTATTGACTATTTTCTACAATATCTCATGGGAAAATGGTGTATTTTAGAAGATTTAGATTCTTTTGTTGCTGTCATTGTAAGGTTCTTGTCAGTCAAGTTTGGAGGATAGGACAACAATGAAGTCATAAATGGTCACAGTTTTTGACAGCAAATTTTATACAGCGCATTCATCAGTTTGAGAAATAAACTTTACTTAAAACATGAACAAATTATTTTTTTCTTAGAAATATAGATGTTAGTTCCCTGATGTGCCAGTCCCCTTACTTTCAATCATTATGTTATATTAGTATTAAGTTTTGTATTAAATTTCCCATCTGTTGGGAAATGTGAGAACTGTGGATCAGTGCCAGTGGGGTATTGGGAAGGAATGGCTTTGCTACTAAATTCCTCAGCAGCAGCTGGGGATAATTTACACCCAAACCAGACAGAAAGGTGGGATTGTAGCAGCCTAACTTATGGAAGCACAGTCTCTCCTGGTGGAAGGTTTTGGTCAAAGACTTCAAAAGAAAGCAGAATGCCATTTATCTGATAAGTGCTGCAGTTTGATTATGTTTCACTTTGCTTTTTGCAATTTTCAGCATGCAGTATACCAACTTCACTGAAACATGTTTAGTGTCACTTCTGTCGGTTATACATATTCTAATTTTCCTGGGTTTGAGGGGCTGAGAGGGAAGAGGGGAGTATTTCGAGTGGCATAAGGTGCAGGCAGGAGCTGTAAAGAGAATGAGGAACAGGAAAACTTTTCTTCTGCTACAGGAGAGCAGAGGAACGAGGGTCATTCAACGTTTGGTTATTTAGCTGGAAACCAAGACGACTGCTTTCTAAAAGTGCACTATGGCACACGAGGAGAAGAGACAACAGGGAGAAGCTGGCCAGGGGTTCAGGAAGAGCTTTCTAGGAAGAGCCCTAGGGAATTTAGGAATGAATTTAATTGCTATATGCTTGAGATGATACTGTCATTTAGAGCAGAGACTGGGAGGTCCCTCCCAGTGCTATTTTCTGGGAACAACCTCATACTCCACCCCTAGAGTCCAGCAGCTATTTCCCTTTCTTTATTGGAAGGACAGTTTTGGGTTTGAGGGCATAACCCACGTCCTTATCTTACTTCATGTTTTGAGTCACTCAGACTTATTCTAAAACAAACTGTGCAGTGCTCAGCCATAACAGGACTAGAAACTGGGCTCAAATTCCCATTTTGGCCTCTTTTCTTTTGTTCCCCTCCCTTTGCAGCAGCAGACACGGAGGGCAAGGAAGGGTGTGTTGGCTTCAGGCTACTAGAGTAAGCTTCAGGTACCAGTCTCACCAGTGCAGAGATGTGTTTGACCGGTCTGTCCTGAGAGGCTCCGTGCAACTGCTGACTGTCCTTCAGTAGCTAAAATACCTATGCAAATCTAGGTTAGATGCCCCCTGGGTATGCTGCCTCTGCAGTGTTGATGTACCTGGAGCCAAAAATAATAGCAATGGCAATAACTGGTGGGGAAGTAATACCTAGGTGTTCATGCAGTATATCCTGAAAACTACTGGTGTATATTTAGATGCATTCTGTTTGCCCAGAGTAGGCTGATTACAGCGCGTAACGCTGTAATCACATGCAGATTATTTAAAGTTGTTTTTTTAAATTGCAGAGTTAATTTACTGTGGAATCATTAAGTCTGACCTCCAAACCAAGTCACTTCCCTTTGCTTTGGGGAATTCCCCCATGCCTTCTCTTTTCCTGCTCCTAGTTGTTGGATAGTGAAGATTTTGGAGGTTAGTTGATCTTTTGAGTGACCTGACTGCTTTGTAGTAATGTTTCTAACTTCTTATACCTAAGAGTGATGAAGCATTACGAGAAAAATTACAAGATTTGCAAGAAAAACAATTTGGTGATGCTTATAACAAATACGTTGTCAGGATTTCCTTCTACTCCCTCTTTTAGAAAATAATTGTAATAGCTCTCAATTAAATCTCATATTTGAGCAGCAGGGTGTTTTAGCAGAAGCCAACTACCACGCACTAATGAACTCTTCTAATTTGCTAAATTATTTTAAATGAATGACAGTACATTTAACTTTTTAATGGCAGTACATTTAACTTCTGAACAACTTTGATCAAGTCCACTTTTTGTCAGACTGCCTGCTGTGCTAAACTCTTTGTTCCCAAACCCTTCTCAGTTATTTGGAAAAATCATTAATCAGAAACATTAAATTATTTTCTCTCTTAGAAGCACAAAAATCTACTGGAAAGTACTCAGCCAATTCATTGCTTTTATTTTACCTGCCCTCAGTACTGAAGTCCAGATAAGTCTTCATAGTTGACAAGACTTCATGCAAAGACGACTGGAGAGCTTTGTTTTTTTCAGTTGGAAGCTCTCTATTTCACAATGTGCTGCCTTTCTAAAGAACACCTACGTTTTTTGCCAATTATATAAGCTGTCACAGTTACAAAACTTGAGCTAAAACTTGGTTTGGTTTTTCAGTTCCTGGTTGGATTCTGTACATGCCTTGTGTAAAGGCAAAACATGAGACAAATTATTCCTGCTTCCTTTTGTCCTGTGCAGCCACATCATTTGTTGAGCCTGTAGAAAGAACTAATTTAACAGTATTCCCTTTCTCTTTTGGATCAGAGTACAACTGAGAAAATGAAGACTCCAACAGAGCTTTTCTTTTCAAAAAGAATATGCATTTCTGTTCTCTCCTGCTACCTATCTCCTGTAGGAATTTAATATCTAATGTCCAGGGTGTGCCACAGGCGTTTTGTTTCTTTGCAATGTGTTTTATTTATACACCTTTTACTTAGAGACATCTGTGTCCAAATTGTTTTGCCTAGGAAATAATTACCATCAGTTTCAGGTGAGGAAATACTGAGAAGCAGGAGCCCAGTTTATGAGGTCTTTGTGAAACCATAATAACAATAACTAAGAAAACGATTATAATTATTTTAAATTACAAATTTTTCTTCAAATCTCTCAAGAAATACCTTCAGATATATCTTTTAATTACCTTTTACCTTTTACCACGCCTACACACAGCACTACCACCCATTTACCACAGAGAAAAGAAAATGCCAGACTCTTCATGGTTGGAAGGGACCTTTGAGGTCATTGAGTCCAACCATATACACACACCAAAAAACCCCAAACAAACCACACACACCCCAAACCAAACAAAAAAGCAAACCACCACCACCACCAAAAAAAACCCTCACAAAACAAATCACCCATCTCAGGCACTAGAGCATGCCCTGAAGTGCCACCTCTACACGTTTCTTAAATGCCTCCAGAGTTGGCGACTCCACCACCTCCCTGGGCAGGCCATTCCAGTGCCTGACTACCTTCTCAGTAGAGTATTTCTTCCTAATATCTAATTGAAACCTCCCCTGCCACAACTTCATACCATTTCCTCTGGGTTGGGTAAAAAGGCCAACACCTACCTCTCTACAACCTCCTTTCAGGTAGTTATAGAGGGCAATGAGGTCTTCCCTCAGCTTCTCCTCCCCTCCTCTCCTAGACTTGTTCTCTAGACCCCTCACCAGCTTGGTAGCTCTCCTCTGGACACGCTCCAGTGCTTCAATATCCTTCTTGTAGTGAGGGGCCCAGAACTGAACACAGCACTCAAGGTGAGGCCTCACCAGTGCCCAGTACAGAGGCACCATCACTTCCCTATAGTATATAAACTGTATACACAGTATATAGTTCATCAGAAATCTTTGCTCAGAAATGAGCAGAGTTCTCCGAATTATCACAGTATCTATTTGATGTAGTATATTGTATTTACATTTTATTGCATGCCTTTTCTCTAACAGGCATTTAGATATGCATGACAAATATTATGGGGGAAAATTATGGGTAGCTGACTGCTGTTCTCACCAAGGAATACATAAAACTGAATCAAGACACTTAAAGATTCTTTGCACAAAATTAGCAAGAATCCCCATTTGTCTTTGCAAAAAGACTAATGTTGATTTATCTCGTGCTGTAAATTTTCTAAAATGTTTCAAACCACTGCTGGTTATATGGTATGTATTGTACATGATTATTTTATCTATATCAGGGAAAGATACATACTCATTTAATAATTGTTTCAATACTCTTTGAAGATAGGAATGATTAGCATCTTAGCGAGACAGACTGTCCTCTTTCATTGTTTCTAAATATGATAGGGAAATAGGTTTGTAACCGAATAAAGCATGGTGACATAAAAAAAACCCATCCAGTTAATGTTCAGTAGAGGAGAGGCTACTTAGTCTAATTGTGGGGTTTTTTTTTTGGCATTGATACAAACTCTCCCAGTAGTGTGAGCTCTGAGCTTCCCACTGTATATTCAACTGGTTAAACCCGCACCTTTCAAAAGCATAATACGCATGTGGAAATCACATTAGAAAGCCACACAGAATCACCAGTTGGCTTCAGTGAGCCTTCCTGTCTCTCCCAGTAAAATTTCTGCTTCTGTAGCACATCCCAACTGTTGGCTGAAGTTGGAGGCTAAACGGGAGCTTTTGCAATAACATTCAGCTTCACAAAATCCTCCCAAAAAGTGCCACCAAATTTCTTCTGGTTCTTTGGATTTACATCCTCTAAAATAGCTAGATGCCCTGCCATTAAAACAAAACCAATTCAGCAGTCAAGAAAGACAACCATGCGGTGATAAACTTAGCCTGAGCAGGAATAATTTAATTTTTACAAGTTGGAAAACTGAAAGCTACATGAGGCTGACCAGCTCCCTCAACATCAAAGCCACCTCTTTACAACATTATAATTGCAGCAGTTAAAGAGAGGAGAAGTTTTAGAAACCCCTCTGGGAGTGTTCAGATCTGGACTAAGTCTCACTTTTAGCATTAGAACAACACGACTGTGAAAAAACATGCTGAGCTTTAACCTCTTACCACGCCGACAGCCAGCTCCTGGTGGCTGCACCAGCATTTGCCCTCGTGTCTCCAGATAGTCTTTTTGCTTTCTCTGGACTCACTCCCTTAAGGTACATGAACCTATTGCTCAGAAACCCCCGGAGCCTCCTTCCGGGGGTAGTAAAGACCATATGGTAAGACATACGGTCCCTGTGAGGCCTCCTTATGTCCTGGGTGTGAGAGTTGCTGGAGCGTGAGACTGAAGGCCAAGTGTCGTAGACATCTCTGTGTCACAGCAACACCATCCTGTCAAGTGTTGCTCTGCATATGAGAGGAAACATGGAAAACAAACCAAACCCCAAACTCCCTCCTGTCATCTGCCTTAAGATAGGGAAACCATTAAAAATTTTTACGTTCCATGGAGATAAAATATTGGAGGTCTTTTGTTTTAAAGCGTCAAGCTGGAGAAATTTCATGAGGAGTGGAAGGAGAGAGCAATTTGTTTTCCCTGAAAGTTGGTGGGAGAAGGGACTTCTTGACTGTAGGAGACCCCAGCCCTGATACCTTCCACCGGATCTGTGTAAAGAAAGCAGTTTAGTTTAGAAAACTAGACAGTACAGCTATGCTGGAGTGTAAACCCTGCCGAAACAAGAGGGCCTTAAAAATGTTTCTGAAGAGATTTGGCATATAGCATGCACTGGGCTCCTCTTATTCTTGCCATTTGCATTTCAGCATTCATGTATTTAATTTAAACTATATGTTTGCAACAATCCTGAGGAATCTTCCTTGATGGCCTTGTTCCCAGTGGGTCATCTTCTGCGTTTCCCCAGCTGCTGGGCTGACCAGTGCGGGAGATGCCATTTCTTCACAACTTGTCCCACCACCCACAAACCAGGAGGAGCAAGAGGCAAAATTAACACCCAGCAGTAAAAGGAGTTTTCTTGTCCTGTGCTTATTTAACCCTTCATGCATGCCAGGCCATAATTTGACCCCTAAATAGAGTGATTGACTTGGTTTGTTTGTTTTAAATGAGCTGCTAGGAATCATGGGGATGCACATGAATTGATTCATGTGCTAAATCTTAGACATTATGTAGATACAAATTATGGATGAGTTCACTTCAACAGAGGTTAAAATAATGAATGGATTTTTTATGATTTGGAGTTGTAGTTTACTGCTTCAGCTCTATTGAGCTGTTATGTTATTTAAAAAAAAATATTAAAAAATCAGGTTTTCTTTCTCAATATGTCCCTAAAGAAAAGTTGTTCTGAACGTGCTGAGTTTATTCAAGGTTGCCAGCATTTCAGCTTGACGGTTTCAGTGGGGCACGTAAATCTCTAAACAGCAAAGGAGTAAGTGAGTCTCTTGGGTTAGTTTAGTTCTTGGATTGGCACAATTTCCTTTTTCTAAAATTTTGTAGATGAAAAAGAATTTTAAAACACTTTAAAAATACCTGCTGGTTTGGTTACAGTGTTTTTTCTTGGTTTAAATCAAATGCATAGGAACCTGGTTTACCCTCTCTGACAATGCTTTACACTTCTTGGAAAGAATTCCATGCACAAAGACTGTTACTCATAAAATTTATGTTCTCTAAACTCTGGGCATTATTAATAAGGGTTTTTTTTATTGTTAACCTAATTCTAAACAGTTTGGCTACAGTGGTTTATTGCCTAAGTTACAAGTGCAAACTCTAAGCACATGTCCGTTTTTAAATGTGCTTTTTTTTTTACATTTTGTGTGGTAATACACCACTTTAAACTTTAATTCAGTGTAGGAATATTCTTTCAGTGTTTGCAGTAGAAATTTGACTTCAGAAAAATCCACAAATATCGTTAAAAAGTCAACTGTAAACAAAGGAGGTGTTAGTTCTTAATGTTTCCTATGCTGTGGGAGGTGGTAGGTAACACTTCATGTAGCATAAATCATCTCTCTGCATCTGTTTTGGGTTTGTTTGGGGTTTTTTTTTACGCAGGTGAAGACGTCAAACCATTTACTCCCGGGAAAGCCAAGGAAATTGTGATGTCTCTACAGCAACCTGCAGTCTTCTGTAACATGGCTGGCGACTGGCCAGCCCTACGCTGGGATGTAAAATACCTTTCTGCGGTGTTGGATGGGAAGACAATCCAGTTTAGGCTAGGTCTGAAGACCATGGATTTAGGTGAGACTGAGGTGGACTGGTGTTACATGTCACAACTCCCTTTGCTAAGCTTCTGCAATCCTCTATCTCTCCATTATCACTGTCCCCTCTCCTGTGTGCTACTTTTCACCACAGGCTTTTGCTTGGCCAACAGTGAAATTCTCCTTTCTCGTGTGTTTATTCTTGCAGGAAGCCTGGTGAGTAACGCTAACATAAGAGAATCAAGCATCTCCATTTTCTTTCCTTACTTTGTAGTATGTGTGCTTGGTCCTGGTCTTTTGCATGATTCAGATATTCATGTGAGCTGAACTTCCATATCCACAGACTGGATGGCGTTAAAAACTAGCCAATTAACTTGTCTGTCTTGGGGTTTTTTGGGTTTGTTTTTGTTTTTTTAAAATCTGGATGCAGGTGATAATTTTCACCTTCCTCTCAAAGTTTTTATAAGACTGTTGTTGTTTTCAATACTTTGAAGTCCTGTGATGGAAGACGCAGCAGAAGTAGAAAGCATTAAGAAAATCATTTGACACCAGCACAGTAATTTCACCTCTACCCCTTCAGATTCTTTCAGACATCTAGGAACACGCCACAGGAGAAGGGCAGTTTTTGCACTTGATTTTAAATACTACATTGCTGTCTGTAGCCACACAACACTAGTCATAGTCTATCCATGGACAGATTTTCATAGCAGGGAGAGAAGACCCAGTAAGCATGTTCCAAGGTGGCAGGTCTGCTGGCCACTTTAGAGGTTATGCATGGCTTTATTTGTGCCCTCTACATCCACATACCAAAAATTTTTTTGACATACACTTTCTATTTTTTGCCTCAAGTATCTTGTCTATATTCAGTTTTTAATTTTTTCCTCTAGGCCAGACAAATCCGGTTTTTAAAGAATGTTCAATGTAAGTTCTGGTGTTTTAGATCCCATTTCTAACCTTCTTCAGATGAACCACCTCTTTCTTGAAATGTAGGGTCTGCACAAAGACTACAGATGAGAGTCTTCCTGTCCCTATAGAAGTTGTAGGATTACATCACATGATCTTACTTAACAACACTGTGTGAAATTTGCTTTCTTCACAGCATCATGACCATATTATTTCATGTTCAATTTTTGCAAGGTAAGTGATGAAACAGAAAGACGTGTTAAATGGAAAATGCTTGGCATTTTAGGATTTCAAAGCATTTTACCAGCACAGATTAATGATTCCTATGCTGTTCTTGGGAAAACAGATGTTATTTTTCACTTCCTCCAGATGGGTTAACTGAGGTGTAGAATTAATAAGTCAGTACACATCTTCACAGCAGTATCTCTATAAGTTTGATGAGGGATCAGCCAGTTCTTTCGCTACAAGTAAATGGTATCCCATTGCCAATACGGAAGAAATTGCATATATATGACATTTTCCTTGATACCTTGGTAATATATCCCAGTTGTAATAAGCCTTGCTTACCAGGTAAAAGGATAATTTTGGTTCTAGTCTCCTTAATTAGTAGGCACTTTTTGAGAGCCAAATGGGTATTCCAACTGGGACAGCTTCTGAGGGGATTGACGGAGTGTTGTGTAGCTAAGTGGTGGATTGGTGCTACCAACTAAGTAGATAAGAATTGCCATTTAACAGTAACTTGTAGTCACTAGGGATACAGAGTGGATTTAAATTGGAATTTGTATCTTGAAGTTGCATCTATGTGTATTTTGCTTTTTCCTAAAGGCATCAATCTGTAGGCAGCAATTGGTTTGTCTCCAGGAATTTCCATTATATGCTAATGTGAGTTAGAAATGTCTTCAATAAGATGGGTAGAGCCTTTAGGGATTGTAACTGAATGAGACCTGTGATGCTATTAAAAATTTGCATTGTAAGGATGTATTAGTGAAACCGTTAGCCAAACCACCTCAGAGTCTGAAATAATGTAACACATTTCATGTGCCACTGTCATTTGGAAGATGGTTGGTCTCACTCTTGTGAGCTTAACATTGGTTTTCAGCAAGGGTCTCTCTCTCTTATCGTTGTTTGCGCTAACTTTCCCGGATGAAATGGAGGCAGTGATGTAGTGAGAGAAAGCAACAGGAGAACACAACTAAAACTGTACTCATCTCTCTGAATATTCCTCATGTTTGCAATAGGTTAATTGCCTTAAGACTAGATAGCAGCATTCCTGCCATGGAGTCAGAAACATGTACAGGAAAGAAACTGTGCTCCTGCCTGTAGGTGTATTTTGGTGTCGCTCTGAAATGGCTGCTTTGGAGTTTCTGAGACTGTTCAGGCCATAAGGTTCATCCGGAAGATCTCTTTGACAACTTCTCATCTTTTTTTAGTTCCACATCTGCAGCCTGGGTGGGGATTCCCAAACTGAAGATTCCTTAATGTGGGAAAGCAAGAACTGCAGATGGGACAACTTGGGGGGAATTGCTTGGATTTTGTATTTGCTTTTCTTGCTCGTTTGGAACTTCCTGAGGCATATGGATATAGAAGTCACATTTGAAATATGGGAGCTAGCAGTATTGTTCGTGCGTATTACTTGTATTTACTTAAGGTTTTGTGTTTGATAGTGGTGTCTGATTACACAAGTTAAACTACGTGTCCATAAGAGGGAAGAAATACAGTCAGAGGATTAAGCATTGACAGAGATAAGATACCTCCAGAGAGAGTACTGGCCTTCATTACAAGAACAATGAAGGTGCTATTAATCAGGAAATCCCTATCCATCTAATTCCAGCTGTGCTAAAGGTTTTATTTTTCTGAGGTGGGATAAAAGGTGTGGAGCAGCTACAGAAGTTGAGTTTCTGGCAGAGAAAATGCAGCATTATAGCTCATGTACCTGGAGCACACCAGCAATTACAGAGGAAGAAGAAAGCTTACACATAACTGATTTCTGTGTGCAGAAGTTTATTCTTTTGACCACTTTCTCTGGTTGTGTAGTAAAATGAAAAAACAATGAGTTTACTGTGAAGAAGCTGGAGAGGACAAGAGTCTGTCACGCTGATCAGTTATGAGTCACAAGATCCTCTGGAGGAAATTACTCTTAGGGATGCTGGATAGAGCTGATGCTGTCAGATGTACAGTTGGATAGAAAAGGGCTGCAACATCTGCCCAAGAGGTTTTACCACTGAGGATGGCAAAAGAATTCAAGCCTCCGAGGTTTAACATAAAGAGGGGCTGCAACGGTGGCCACAGACTCAGCAGCTGAATAGGAGACTGAAATTATATTACAAATACAAAGTCTGAATAAACGTGGCATAAAACTGGGATTTGAGGTGGTTATTAGAATTTGATGTGGATGGTCAGTTTTTTGGGTTGTGAGCATGCCTGTGCCCTTTTTTTATAGCATTAAATGGTTATTCCTTGCTTGGGTTATTAATTTAAATAATTTTATTATCCCAGTAGCTGTGAAAAAATATTTGGTTTTCTTTTCGTTTCAAGAAATGGAGGAGGTATTTCACTTACATTCTTAGTGGAACTTCAGGGTATTTTCTAAGCCTGTTATTTTTTTCTACAATTCCCTTAGTATACATTGCAAACACTGTCTTTCTGTGTAGAACAATATTTGGCATCTCTCAGGACCAGATCTTAACTAAGGAGCTGTTTCACCCGAAAAGTACTTCTTCCCTCTCTCCTCCCTCAGTTTGAAGCTCTGGCATTAGGTGGGATACCGGAGGACTGTCACGCCTCCAGATACTGTGTCATCAGGCAGCACTGGTACCTTACTTTAGACTTATGTGGCCAAATTTACAATTTTGTTATCAATTGCAAAACACCTTCAGCTTTTAGTCATTAAGCAAATTGGTTAACAATGTTCTTGCTTTCAGATGCCCGTTACTAACACTTTCACCCTAGTTGCAGTCTACAAATCCATCTAAGCAATCTAGGTTGCCCAAATATTTTTTTAATTACTATTTATTTTTCCATAAGCACCCACACCTTGGCACTGAACAGGTTATAAATTAAACCAAGAACCCTGCCCTGATGAGACTGTATCCTAGAAGATAGTTTTGCTTTTCATAGTTGGGATTTTTCAAATGAAACTCTGAGCAAAATACACTGTGTGGCAGAAAGAGCTTATTTCTTGCCTTTGAAACACTTGCTCCTGAGTTATCTTGGGAAATAGGCAGTGTCCTGGGCAGTCTTTGTTCTCATCAAAATCAAACATATACTGAGCCACCTTCAGTAGTGCTTGAATCTTTTATCTAATTTTCCCATCAGATCATTTTAGTTAAATGATGTGCATTGCATTAATGACAGGGCATCAGGAGGGAGCATTGGACCACAGCGTAGGCAGGGAATCACGCATAGGGGGCTATGGTTGTTGCAGGTGATTTATATGTCTTACCTGCAGTTCTTAGGTAGGGAGCCCTTCGAATGCACAAAGCCAGGTTATAGATTGCTGAATAGTGGGGCTTATCTGACATTTTTAGTTAACAAATTTGATGGTGAGGGGAAGGGAAGCCACTGCCTAGGCTACTGCAATGCAAACCAGCAAAACGATAACGATAAAGGTTTGTAAAAGCTGTTCTCCTGCCTAAAGGGAGTAAGAACAAATGTATGAGACTCTGTGGGGATTGCTGCGATAACAAAATGAGAGCAGTAAAGAAGGAAGAGCTGCTGCTGCACAACAGTGAAAGGGTCCCATTTCTGAGCAGCTCTATGCCCGTTACACAAGGTTAAGCTGCAGCTCTGTCATTGTCATTCATGCAGGCTGCAGTAATTTTTCCCAGTAGTAGTTACAGGAGAGTGAGTGATTTTTTTAATTTATTTTTTTTTAACATTGGATAAGTCTCTTTGAAGCTGGCGCAATTAGTGGCTGTGGGAAATGAAGATTTCTGATTAACCAGAAGTAAAGTATGCTGTGATGTGGGTTATCTTGTAGGCCTTCCAAGTAACCTGACCTTGAGCTGAAAGGCTGCATCAGTCAGCCTGACCAAAGCATGACGGGAGCAAAACACTGCTGGTAAATACTTTTATGTCTGCCAAGGAACACTGCAATATGCTTTTGTCAGTCCCAAATGAAAAATAAGGGCACACAGCTTTTTAGATGGATCACTGGCACCGTGTGTAGCTCCATAATTTGCTTCTTACGCATTACTGTGCTGATTTGGTTATTGCTTTAGGTGGGAAAGGGAAAGAGGAACGTGTCTGTCTACATAAATCCATGGAGACAAAAAAAAAAATAAAGGGTACACCAATACTTGTGTGCACGTTTGCAGCTCACACCTAAGAAGGGAGATGAAACAAAGGTCAACATCTCAGTTGTTTAGGGAACTTGGGGGCATTATGGAGTTATTGTGCTTAAGGGTGCCTTGCACATGAACAACATTAACTACAGGTGTGCTTTTGCCTCACAGCAAGTTCAAAGTTACAGCCATTCACTTAAACCTTAATGAAAAAGCAATAGTCTCAGACTTAAATTGTGAGCTGGGTGATTATTGACCAGAGTCAAGCCATCCAGTCTCACTTCGTATCTCATCTTGTGTTTAACCAGGACTGAGAGAGAAACTACGTATTATTTTTACCCTTTCTGTGCTTATGTAATATTTGGTTTTTCTTTTGTTGCTGTAGTTCCCCAGTTTGAAACCAGTTGCAACTATGTGGAGGCTACACTTGAACAGTTTTTGGCTTGGAGCTGTGAGGAGCCTTCTTGCCTCTCTGGACCATTCAGTTGTTATGAATACTCCAAATATTGGGCTTATGCTGACTACAAATACATTGCCAGGATATTTGAAGACAAGCCAGAAATCTTTCAGGTAAAGCAATAATACTATCTCATTCTAGTTTAATCATTGCAAATTATCTAATGTAGCTTCTGCAGCCCCTATGGCATATCCTCTCTGCTTCTTTGTTGAAAGTAAAGCTCTTGTCTCTCAGGCTGATGCAGAACTAGTACCAAGTGGCAACCATCTAGAATTTTGGGTCTCTATATGTACTTAAAAGCAACACCACAAGTGGCGAAAATGACTACTAGATTGGCAGCACTTCCCTTCCCATTTAGCCCAGCATCGTTCTATGACTGGGCAGGCTCAGGAAACACCCAGTCCTGTGTGTGACCACTGAGCTGAGCATAGTCCCTGCACCTCTGCTGAGGGTATGGAAGTGAGGTGGAAGTAGGGTCTGGAGATGACAAGCAGCCAGCAGGCCTGGCATGTTGGAAACTCCTACTGCTGCTGCCCCAGATCTGTCTTGTACATGAATAGTACCTGAATTAACAGCTCCACTCAGAGAGTATTTGATGACTTGGATTCACTTACAGCAACATGGCTGTAATATGGTTTCACTCCACGTTTTGCCTCGTGGCTCATTTTCTTGAGTAGCACAGTTCCTTCTCTTCATATATTCAGGCTATTTGCAAGGTGGAGAGATTCAGAGTCTGAGGGACTATTATACCTTGATTTTTCTGTGAAGGCAGTAAAATACTTGAAGTATATATCCATACAAGTGCATAATCTATAGTAGTTTCCAAATGTAGGTATTAGACAGGTAGTGGGGGGATTTTCTTTTCTTTTCTTCGTGTCTATCTGCTATTTCAATGTGTTGGTTCATCTACATTCTTGCTAGTTCTTGGAAATTGTAAGAGGGCAAAATTAAGGATAGCTCTACAAAAGGTGTATCTTTTCAAAAGATATAAAGAAAGGATGGTAAATGAAGCCTTATTCATTTCTACACTTTCAAATGTGAAGATGGATTTCTAATTCCCTGCAAACACTATCACCAGGATGGCAGGGAATATAAACTGATAAGGCCCTTTAAATTAATTACTACCTCAGAAATTGTCTCCTGTGTTCCTTATATGTATTTTATTCTTTTATAACAGTGAAATTGGTAGTTTTCAATGCTCAGTCTTTATTTCAGGCTGTCTCCTTTGCCATTGTTAATGGTAAGGTAAGGTTTGGGCATGGAGAGCATCTTACCATTCTTTCTCTGCTCCCTTCCTTGGCATGTTGAAACACAGCCAGGGTCACATAACTTGAGCTGCACAACTGATACTGGGTTGGGTTGTCTGAACTGAGCTGGGAGCTCCAGAGACATTTCAGGCTTCCCCACATCTTCATGTGACTTCTTCTGTCTGTGGTCCTGCCTCAGTCTTCTTTCTTTCTGCCTCAATGGACAGCATTTTCCTGTGTTCTGTGGCACAAGGTTATAGCAGCTCAGAAGACATGAATAGCCTGTGGCTTCATTTGGTCAATAGAAATGCACTTGAAGGAAACTATTTTCCTGCCTCCTTCTCCCCCTTGCTCCCATTCACGAACAAAATTGAGGCTCTGGGAATTGCATTTGTGGGCAGGTGTGACGCCACAACCTCATCACCTGACCTGTAACGAGCAACAGATTGTACTGCAATTTTAGAATAGACACACGTAATGGTTATGCTGGGGATTTTTTTAAAAGCAGAATCTGGGAAGGAAAAATTTGATGGTGTTATGCAAGCAAATATGGTGTATGTCATCTGCCAGTTTCACAGGCATGGGAGTGAAATGCATCCCTCAGTTCCAGACTCCCATGGCTTTTGAAACACTGCTACACAATTTATGTCAGCCAAAAGAGTTCTTTATAGAAATTATCTTCCATTCCTGTGTGAATTTAATGATAACCCCTTTTTTCTTTTTAGATTTTATTTAGATTTACGTAAGGTGACTTGAAGGGGAAAAGAAGGCCAACTGCAGTGTTATTTATAGTGATTAATAGGGCCATTTAGAAGTTGTTTGAAATTTAGATTGCACTGTTTATCATTTACAGTTGTGTGGGCTAAGGTAATGATTCCATTATTCTAATCTATGAGCAGTATCTAGCATCTTACAGTTTTTGTTCAGTTGATATTTCATTACAGAATTTGAGATATAAATCAGAAGCAAGATATATGCGTGAAGTTTAAATAGAAATGAGACCTTTTAAAGTGACATACGGGTACAGATTAACTTCATTATAAGAAGCAAATGAAATAAATATAATTCACAAGTAATGTGCCATCTGTTATGGTTGGAACACCTTTTACTGCGTTTCATCTTGCTGTGGCTTTTTATTGTAGAAAAGGAACCCACTGTGACAAGATTTCAGTAATCCTACCGGTTCCTTTTCAGTCCATTGGTTAAAAACTATTTTACCCATAATCGCTTCAACTATTTACCACAGCTGCAGCATTTTCAAAAAGTTCTTTTAAATCTAATATTGATTATGTGTGCTTTCTTTCCACTTAAGTTGTAACAAAATACAAAAACTATTTAGGTGTGAGATTAAAGTGTAGAGATGGTGTTACATTTAACTTTATCACTGAGATAGTTGTATTGGATTTTAAATTTTATGGCTGCTGGAATCTATAGGAGCAACTTTTTCTTTTTGATTTTTTTTGCTGCCTTTGACAAATGTTTATATTAAACTTCTGCTTTTTTTTTCAAATGTTATCTTTAAAATCAATAACGCTGCAATTCAAAATCTTCAGCAACACCTAATTTTTGGGAAGGCTATTGCTCATTTTGAGGGTTTCCTGATTCAGAGTCATGGTGAAGTCATCATAATAATGTCTAGCTGTAGTTTTCCTCGTCCATGGATCTTAAAAAGGGATAGTCATCTACCTCTCTGCGAGCAGTTAGCTTACATGCTTAAATTGGAAGGCTAAACTCCTATTTGCTCTTTATAGACAGTGGAAAGAGAGAGGCTTCTCCGAGGGGTGATTGAGAGTGCTCTGACAAGAGCAGGAGCCAAGCTTAAATTGGGTTCCTAAAGTTCGGTGATGTGAATGACCCAAAGTGCTTTACCAAAACGGAACAAATACCGTTATCTTCCTTTCCAAGATGGGAAAAATAAAGCTCAGCAAGGAAGTGGTTTGCCAGAGACCATCAGGAAGCCAGGAATTGAATCTCTGCTTCCTAAGGCTCAGTCTGGGGCTCCAGCCAAAAGGCACCAGTATCTCTGGCCAGTATACTTCAAACGCTTTCCAATAAACAAATGTTCAGGCCCTGCAGGTGGCAGGGTCAGCTACAGAAAGATGGGAAAGCTTTATCCAAGCTCTACTGAGCCATCCAGCAAAACCCTTGAACTATCTGAAAAATATCTTGCTGTCCCTCGTTCCAGCAGTTGTCCCCAGGGGATTGCTTGTGGGAGGATCAATAGACTAGGAAGCTCCAGGATCATCTTCATAGCAGATGCGTGCCTGGTCTGCCCTTTCTCGGCATAACATTGAGTTGGTTTAAGTTCACTGTCTCCATAGCTGCAAAGGCAGGAGAAGAATGTGTCCATTAAATAATAAGGAACTTAGAAAGTGCAGCATACCACAGGGGTAAAGTTCTACCACAGGGGTAAAGTCTGTATTTCCAGAATATATGGAGACCCCTGAGACTGGAGGAAAGAGACAGCAAACATGCCACATGGATTATCAAATCAGTTTGAAAAGAGAATAGGGATTTTTCCTCCCTTCCACTCTTCTTTTTATAAATGCCATATATCAGATTGTTTCCAAAAGCAACCCTTTGCTGGGGTGGATGGTTAAGAGAAAAGGTGTGTGTGTGGGAAAGAGCATTTTAAAAGAAGGCAAAGAAGCCACTTGTGGCCACAAGCAGTTGGGCAGTCCTTCTGTAGAGCAAACAGGTTACTACTTGAGTAATATGAAAGACTGGGATGACAACTGAAGACAGATGGTGGAGGCTGAGTAGTAGGACAGAAAAAGAAGAAAGTTAGCAGAAGAAACACTACTAGGGAGGAGAGTTTTGGAGCAAGGACCACAGGCCACGCGTGCAGGAACCCCACCAAGGAGTAAGAGCTGTCGTGGATAAAGAGTGAGCGGTGGAGGGAGAAGACTAGAGACTCGGAGAACTGAGGGTAGGATGTGAATGAGTTCAGCAGCTTACCTAAATAACCCTTTCATCGCTGTAGGATGTAAGGTGGTCTGACTTTGGTTTTCCTGGAAGAAGTGGGAAAGAGAGCACACTGTGGATTGGTTCTGAAGGAGCAAACACCCCCTGCCATTTGGACTCCTATGGCTGCAACCTCGTGTTGCAAGTACAAGGAAGGTAACAAGCACATAAACATATGACAGATACAGGGGAAAGTTATACTGTGCTGCAAAGTTATTTTTGGACTCTCAAGTATTAATTCTAGGTCCAGATTATTTTAGTTATCTGAGCTTGCAATGACTGAAGACCACCGGGACTGTTCTGCAGGAAATGACAGAAATTCAGGGAGGCTGGAGTTCAACTGGGTCATGGAGATAACAATTTTATTTTCTTCTGTTTGAGGAAGATCTTTTCTGATCTGTGCGTTGTGTGGTCTAATAATAAACTTTTTAATGTTACTAGTAGCTATGAATTCAGGAATTTGGAATTAGGAGATAAAGAGTTAAAAATAAAAAGCCCAGAAACCAAAAAGAAATAAACTACTTTAGACTTTTACAATATTCTCTCTGCGAGAGCCTCTAATAGCCTGCTAGAATTAATTTAAAAGGGGAGCATCAGAATGGGAGCAGCCAGCTGTGAGCAGAGTTGAAAGGGACACTTGAGGGTCCAAACTAATTTTGGAGCATGTGGCTTTGTTGCTGTATCTTTCTGCCTGCTTGCATGTTGTCTGTTCTCTTTTTTCTCCTTTCCTTATATATTGGCCTCAGGGTTTTTTGTTTTCTGTTATTGCTAAAGTAATGCTAGAGTAAAAAAAACAAGTTACATGTATTTTTAAGGCTTGATAGTATAGAGCAGTAGGAATAATTTGCCAGTGGGATTTTAATGTGATTAATTACTCTGACTTTTTATACAACAGTAAAAAAGATGGCAGTGCCACAGGTTGACTGGCTTTTAAGGCCTGAGGCCAATGAGTTTGTCGTCATCTCACCTGTAAGAAGGGTAACTCTGTTGAACTCTCAGACAGATTTTCATTCATGATTATAAACACCTTTGAGACCCTTGGGAGAACGTGCAGCTGAGACACTGTGGAAGCTCCCTCCTCAGCACTGCACTTTGCTGCAGCCCATCCCGTAGGCTTCAGATTGCATCAGTAAGCATTATACATTGAAGTCCAGACACCTAAGTGCATTTAGGAGCCAGACATCCCACTGAAAACCGTGAGACTTAAATGCCTGAATATCTTCTAAGGATCCACCTAAATGCTGGCAGACCTGATACCTGCACTGCCTCCTTGATCTCTACCTTCAGGTGTTGAACTCGAGCCAGAGTTCCAGCATCATGTATAGGAATTTTACCTGCCTTCCCAAGGTACTTCCTCCCCCTCTGGTAGAACAAAATCCTTGTTCCTCTCAGGGAAAGAAGCCTTTGCAAGGCCTGAAGAGACAAAGTTGTTTGCAGAGCAAAGCCTATAAATAAATTGCAAACTTCCACAAGCTTGTGAATCCTGTACTTCAGAGCAGAAAGATTCCCTTTTGAGACTCACAAACAAGGCAGGCTTTGTAACAGAATATAAGCTTATGATAAACTTAAATAGATTTGCCTTTGCAGGAAAGCCAGGGACGACTCCTTAGCCCTTTATTGCTATCTTGAATTTCCTTCTTGCCTCCCTCGGGCTTCTTAATTTTTTGCTTGCTGATACTGTTTTGTCATGAGCCTGCAGGATTAACCCATGAGCCTCCTAAACCTAGTTATTCTTTGCCCCTTCAGAGGGTCTAACGTGGAAGGCAAAATAAGGTTGCAACAGGGCTTGGGTTTCAGGAGAACTAGTTTTTGTGTTTGCACCCAGCAGTAGCTTTGGTAATTACCAAGAAGTGTCAGCGGCCTATGGCACTTCCATCTTTGGTGATCTCTGCAGTTCTGGCTATCCTGCTATTCCTGTCTCTTCTGGTTTTGTGCCATTTGGCTGCTTTTCTCCCATTTTCAGATCTGTGACTTAGAACTGACAATGAGAAGCAGTAGGCAAAAAAGCAAGAAATGGGTACCAAGGAAAGGGACAAAGAGATCTCACCAGAGTCTGAAACAAAGAGGAGGGCTGTGCAAATTGTCCAACTGTGCTGTGAAGTACTGCCTTTGCTTTTCCGTTGCTTAGTGCATGGGTCACTGTAGTACTGATTGTCTGGCACCTTGGAACGTAAGAAATTCTCCCTTTGTTTATTCCTTTCTGGTTATTTCCATCACCTAAAGTACTGCTGTATAAAAGTCTTATTTCTAAATAACATATGTACCTGCTAAGATATTTCATTTATAGTACCCATAAAACTGGCACCGCCAGTTCTGGCAAATTCTTTTTTCTGACTTTGATCTAGTCTGTGTAAGTGAAATAGAGACATTAGCTCCTGAGGACAAGGTCTGTATCTCAGTGCTGCACTGCGGTGTGTCGACCCACTTCTTTGGGCCTGAAAAGAGCAACCTGGAACACAGGTCCCCTCATGAGCAGAACAACCCCATCCTCCTCCATATGAGCATTTAGTCACACCAGTGAGTGCTGAAAACCAGGGGCCCACACAAGCCACATTTTCATCATGTGGTTCTGATAACATCAAAAAGTATGGATGTTTCAGGATGTTTGCATCTATGGATGTCCCCAGCTTTTGTTTATGCCATCGTCCTATCTGTGACGTGAGCATCAGTGTGGGTTTTACTAAGAATGAGGGGTTTGTGACTAACAGCCAAGTAAGTACTGTAGGTGATGATAGGAAACAGAAGATCACATCCATACCCTCTTACTGTTACCATTCTAAACATACAATCCCTCCTTTTAAAATAAACACAAGTATAGGAGCTATTAATTCTGTGAATGAAAGTATGCTGTCTCTAACAAAACTGTTTCCCCTGGTTTATAGAGCAATTTTTAATGTTCTGAGCATCTGTAAATGCTGCGTGTTGCTCTGTAAAAGGGAGGAGGGAGGAACCAGATGGGGAGCTTTTTTTTTTTAAAAAAATTATTTTATCTGCCTTTTAAAAATAATTGGTGAGAAGCTGTAAATCTTTTCAGTTAAAAAATTAAAAAGTGGAATATTTTAAAAACACTTTTAGGAGACAGGCTGTAAGCACTGCCTGTGTTCTCACTGCGTAGGAGATTCACACAGCGAGGCAGATTTATGTTTTATTGAAAACCTTGCTACTGCCTTTAGTTCTTTGCTGTAACTGACATGCACTGAATACATTTTTATCTTCTCTCTATTTTCAGGAAGAGATGGCACCTCTTCCCACCTGGTGACACCAGTTTCCTTTATCCCACCAGGATCCCTTATGAGGAATCCAGCATATTCAGCAAAGTCAATGTTACCAATCCTGATCTGAAACGCTTTCCTGAGTTTAGGAACACAACAGCCCATGTGGTTACACTCACTCCAGGACAGGTACCCTTCGCATGAAAGCTTTGCATTAGTGTGAAGATTGTAGTAAATTATTTAACTGGCTAATTAGGAAATCTTAACAAACTGTCTGTGGTACTTCACTCCCCTTACACTCTGCACTCGGGCTTGAAATATTTCTCTCAGCACGGGAACTTTCTTTGCTCACAGTTACTTTCCTAGCCCTTTTTGTACAAAAGCTGCAAACATTTGGAGAGTTAGTTCAATCAGCTGTTCTTGCAATCCCATCAGAGTTCTTGCAATCACCTCCAATTTGTCTGCTTTAACACTTTCTTGAACAGTACTCCAACCTGTCAGCTCTGAAAGCAGTTTGTTCCATAAAATGTGTTTGATTAATGAGCACGTAGAGCCAGCAAAGGAATTCATGTTTTCATAGTGAATAACCTTCACCAGGGAACATTGGCCCAACTTGTTGCTTTAATAGCAGAGTCTTGTAATGATGATACTTGCATTTAGAGCGTGCACTATCCAGTGGTTTCGTGGTGCTTTACAAGGATGTGAGGATATTATTAACCCTCTTTTACTGAGAAAGTTCAGTTTTAAGTGCCCACCTTGCACACAGCCAGCCAGCATCAGTATGGGAGTAGGGCTCAGGACTCTTAATTTCTAGTCTCCTGCCTTAAATAGTGTCCTTTATTTAATCAACACGGTCTGTATTTGGAGTCTGAATTACCCTTTTTCATTTGCTCAGCAGTGCGTGTCCTTGTAAAGCACTTCTGCGCATCTCAAACTCTCAGGTCTTTCCAGAGGAGTTTTGCAATGTTCGTTGCTCCAACTGCTTAAGGCAGTGTAGTTGCTGCTTCTAGAGCCTTTTCACCATAGTCCTGCAGGACGGGGTCACCTCTTTTGACCTGCCAGCACAGCGACTCCTGTGAGAGCTTCCTTGTCCCTAGCTGGTAAACCCAGCTGCCTTCAACAATTAAAAAAAACCCAGATTTTTGCTAATCTAGGTAATTTTGAGGAGGCAGAGTAAGGAACGCTTCTGTGAACTGGTGAGGTGGCAGACTGGAGCAGGGTAGTAGTTTCCAGCATGGTGATGATGTCTGTCAACTGGAAGAGTACGCTATTCTGTGGGTACAGCTGCAAATGGGGACTGTGATCAGCCTTCATTGTTTGCAGTACATTAGCTCCAGCCGTACTCCTAAAGCAGATGATTAGTTTCGCACTCTGCACTTTGTAAGGTGCAGTGTTCAATAATTTAAAGGACAAAGAACAAATTTTACTATTGATAAAAATGCCACATTCATTCAGCATTTCATTATCCACGGTCCCCAACACTATTTCAATTTATAATCTCCTTTGGAATGATCAAATATGGTAGTGAACCTGTAACATGATCTTAATTTTAATTAGGCTTAAAGCAATTACAAATTAGTCTTGCTAGGAATAAAGATCTTGAGCCAGCTCTAATACAAGTTCTCTGCGTCGCCATGAAGGAGATACTGTTTGGATTTCTGGGGATCAAGTAACATAAAGGCAATGACAATTGCCTTCATCCATTATATCAGCACGTTTTGGGTGGTGCTTTCCAACAACTCCTCCAGAAACTTATGGGGCTGGTGGCTGGGGACCGCTGCCCTGTGATGGAGAGGAAAGGAACGACCTAGAAGGACTCCTTTGTTAACACAGCAGAGGATCCCTAACAGTCTTGATGCGTGCTTAGCAGTGGGGGTTTTTATGTAGAATTAATACAGTGACTGCAGAATTTGCAGCCAGCTTTTTTTGGTGACAATACGTAGCATCTCCACTCCTTCCCAGAGGGTATGCAGAACATTTTGGATTAGATACTGTAACAATAAAGGGATGAAAAATAAAGACAAAGGTGGCCTTAGGTATTCAGGAGAGCAACTGCATGTAGGGTGAGTGCAGCTTTGAATATCAAAAACTAATGTCTAATGCCACCTTCTGGTCGCTGTTTGCTACAGGTCAGTTTTTCTACGCCCGTTTAAGGCCTTGAAGCAGAATTCCTTCCTATAACATTGTACCAGTGCACAATGTGTACTTCGATTGCATCCTTTTGTGCCCTTTCACTGTATTGTCCAGAAGTAAATCTCTGCTATGCATTCAGGCAGTTGGCTGATACTTTAGGCTTTATAAGGTTTCATCCTCAACTTCACCAGTGGCCACAGGCTGAATTTTCACAGAAGTCTTAATACAGCTTCTGGTTATATATTAGTAATCTGTTCTGGATACAAATTATGATGAGAATTAGATCTATAACTTATTTAAATAGGCAACTGAGTGGTTTTGAGGTTTGCAAGTGTATATTCCTATACCCATAAAGTTACAAGCTCAAGTTGTATCACACAAATATTGGGACTTGTTATAAATGAGGACCCAGTCACCTCTGTCATGGTTGCAAGGCTGAGTGGATGGAGCAGGATTTGTGCTTGCTAAACTAGTGAGTTTCACTCAAAGCATTAGTATTTTGTTTTATTTGTTCATGAATTCTGCAATGTTACAAGCTCAAGTTGTATCACACAAATATTGGGACTTGTTATAAATATTTGGACCCAGTCACCTCTGTCATGGTTGCAAGGCTGAGTGGATGGAGCAGGATTTGTGCTTGCTAAACTAGTGAGTTTTCACTGAAAGCATTAGTATTTTGTTTTATTTGTTCATGAATTCTGCAATGTTTCTAGTAATACATTGATTATTTTAACAAATACACAATTACTGCTTAAAAGATTGCAAATGAGGCAAAAAATGTCTGTTTTGGTATTTTCCACCCCACCCTCTGGGACAAGTGTTGAGAGAGTGAGGGTAAGATCTGCTACCTTCAACTTAAACCCCATCCAGGACAGGTGTCCTGGCTGCCATCAGTGGGAAGAACCTGGCACCTCTGCAACCCGATTCATCCTCCCTGTCTTACACGATTACAGTCCTGCAGGAACCTTCATCCCATCATGTCCTTCAGCACAGGCTATAAAAGGAGCCTACGCATATAGATGCGTAACTGGTTTTGATGATTAAAAATAGGAGAGCAAAATCCCTCCTGAAAAAGGCTACGAAAAACTGAGATGGTATAGAAATACAAAGTCATTGATCGTTATCTCCTCATTCTGCCCCACTTCTCACCAGCTTCTTGCTTCCTTCCTGCTCACTAATGTGATTGTTCTTAATCTGTCTTCCTCCTTACCCATAGCCATATGACTAGGACAATGGTAAAAAGCCTGGAAGGCACATCTCAGCTTGTCTGGAGGTAGACACGTGAGGCTCCACACATCCACCCTCCTAACAGAGGGCAAGCACATTGTGTTCTGGGCTCCCACCAGCCATGCCATTCTTTCTCACACCACTCTGGACAGCAGGGGCAGTGCACGCCAAGACCAGTGCTGTTACAGGCAGCCCACAGCAGCGCTTGCCTCCTGGCCCCAGGTCCCAGGTGCAGCCTGGAGCCAGAGGAGCTGCGGGGCAGCTCTAGGCAGCAGAGATGCGAGGAGAGGCCCTCCTGTGCTAGTCTCAGAAGCATGCTGATTCTGAGAAGGATGCTCACTTCTAGCCTTGAAAAACACTGTCACAGTATGGGAAGAGTGATTTAGAAATTATCAACATTGTTGCTTACTGTCTCTCACTGTTTTCTGCTGCTCAGAAGTGCTCCTCCCCTGCTTTTCTTGCCTACCTTCTGAAAGTCTAAGGAAACTCATCTCAAACTCAGTCTGTGTCCACAAGTAAAGCTGCAAGGTTTTCTCTTTCTGTTCTCTTGCTGCAGTATCTAACACACCATGGGATCCTGCTGGGCAGCCACAAGAGCACAGGCAGATCTTGGACTTCTAACCTAACCTTGAGCAAGCAGAAACCTTCACAAAGTCAGGAAGGGATTTCCCATGTGCCACCTTCAATGAGCAGGGTTGAGAACTTCACCTTGGGCTTAAAGTGAAGAGCAGAACAGACAGTGTCAACCAGTGTTGTAAGTCAGGAGATGCAGTAATTCAAGGTTTTTTTAAAGGCAATGAAATGTTCCAGCTCAAAGTATATAAAATCCTTTTTAAAAGAGGTTGCAGCAAAAAAAACTGCTGTTGTTGGAGAAGAGTTTAAGTGATTTTAGTAAAGGAGAACTCAGAATTTTCTGCAGCATTATGCATAGTAGATGGATGATAATTCTGCTTTGGGGAAGTGAGAAAGAATTTTCATGCAGTAGACCACAGAGTTGGGCTCAAGTCACCCCACAGTGAAGGCAAACAGCTCAGCTCAACTTCTAGCCACCGCAACTATCATCACCATCACAGAAGAGGCAGAAAATTCCAGGAGCTGAACTTAGACTAGAATTGGTATGAAAAAAAACACCACACAGCCTGCAGGACATGTGGAAAACGCCAGGAATGTCCAAAAAGTTGAGCAAACCAAAGGTGAAAGACACCAGTTCCTAACTCTACTTTTCCACCCCTTCCCTGAGCTTCCCTCAGTCCCTGGCCTGGGTCCCTAGGGACACAGCATAGAATCATAGAATCCTTTAGTTGGAAGAGGCCCTTGGGATCATTGAGTCCAACCATCAGCCCTACTCTACAAAGTTCTCTCCTACACCATATCCCTCAACACCACATCTCATCGACTCTTAAACACAGTCAGGGATGGTGACTCCACCACCTCCCTGGGCAGGCCATTCCACTGACTGACCACTCCTTCTGTGAAGAATGTTTTCCTAATGTCAAGTCTAAACATACCCTGGTGACAGCCCCCTTCTCTTCCCATTCACAGAGCTTCTCCCCAGGCCGTGTCTGTGTTTCTGCCGTCAGTTTCCTTGGGGGCTCTGTTCCAGCGGGTGGGAAGACACCAGCTCGGGAGGGAAGCAGGGTAAAAAGCATTTTCCTGGCACCAGGGCAGCCAGGCACCACTGGGACGGGCACAGGCTGGGATGGCAGCGCGCTCACATGGTGCTCCCACAGAGTTGGCTGTGCATTTATTTATTTGATTTTACTTTTCATTGCCAGGGTTGCAGACAGCTCTGGGGCTTGCTTGGCTTCCCCCACAGCCCCCCATCTTTTTCTCCCCAGCACGCTGAGGCTCTTTGGTGCTTCCTCTTCTTGCGCGTTTACTCAGGTATCTTTTTCTAATGAGCAGGAAATTCTTGGTATAATATTTCACTTCAGGGTATGCTCCCTTTTTGAAGCAATTCCACCTTTGCCCTACCTTTGCACTGTATCAAGTTAATCACGTCCATTGAGAATTTAAACCTGTTCTGTTCTCTGTGCTGTACAAGACTTCAGCATTGCTCCACTTGCTCTCCCAACCGTTCTCTTGGTTTCTTTCCTCCCGTTACAGACCAGAATTTCATTTTATCTTTTCTGGGATTTCTGACCTACTTTGACTTCATCTGCTATATTTGCCTATCACTAGCCTAAATATTGAAATTATTTGATTGGTTGCTGTTTAGATCAGTATCTTCCCAGCCCACAAAGCTAGATATGTAGCCTGCTGAATAAAGCAGGCTAACACAAAATTACCTCTCAGCTTGGAATAGTTCTGTCTTGCTTTTCCACTTTACATTTTCCCTGTAAAATGTTTGCTGCATTTGTGTGCATGTGTTATTTTGTTATTTCTCTGTGGTTTACGTTCACATTTCCTACTGAAGTATATTTTCAAATGTAGCTAGATCTGTGTCCTGTATTTATAAACATATAGAATCATAGAATCATATAGGTTGGAAGAGACCCTTGGGATCATCAAGTCCAAAAACGGTATGGTAGCCTGCTTTAGTTTATTGTGGAACTGAAGTTGGGGGGAATTTTTGTTTTGGTTTTGGGTGGGTTTTTTTTTTTCTTCTAGTTTGCAAACCTAGAACAAACCTAATTTGTAAAGGCAGAAGAATCCTACTCCTCTCTTTCCTGGATTATTTTTTCGGGTCTTCTGGTAGTTCTGTTGCTCCCTTGACAGCTGTATTTTTTTGTTTTAATTACTTTTTTTCCACATATCTTCATAAAAGTTTAGTCCTGTTGCTTTTTGATAATTTTGCTGTTCTTCCTACCACAAGTCCTTATTTTAACAAGCATAAGCTTGCCCAAAAATAAAGAGGGAGAGAGCAAGTATCTTTTTGGTACCTGTTTTGCCTCTGAGTCACAGCTCTGCCACTCCTCTATAAATTGCATCAGCAAACAGTGCCAGCTGCAGAAATACACAACTTTGCAGTTATTAGCCTCACCCTGCTGACAAGTACAATCTGAGTTGTCTCTCCGAAGACCAAGTTCATCCTTTTTGGTTTGAAAAGACTGGATGAGTCGGGGGGATTTGTGTTTTCCTCCTAGCTATACCTGCTCTTTCCAAAGCGATTCTCTCCTCACTGCACACATGAATTACACTGAGCCAGCACTTTCCATTCCTAATTTCCATCTTCATTTTCCCAGACAGATCCTCAGTGTTAATGGTATGAGCTTCAACAAGGCCAAGTGCCAGGTCCTTGTCCAAGCAACCCCATGCAGTGCTACGGGCTTGGGGAAGTGTGGCTGGAGAGCTGCCTGGCAGAAAAGGACCTGGGGGTTCTAGTTGACCAGTGGCTGAGTATGAGCCAGCAGGAGTGTGCCCAGGTGGCCAAGAAGGCCAATGTCATCCTGGCTTGTATAAGAAATAGTGTGACCAGCAGAAGTAGGGAGGTGATTGTCCCCCTCTACTCAGCACTGGTGAGGTCACACCTTTCTGTCCAGTTCTGGGCACCTCAACACAAGAAAGAACTTGAGGTGCTGGAGTGAGTGCAGAGGAGGGCAATAAACCTGGTGAAGGGCCTGGAGCATAAATCTTATGAAGAGCAATTGAAGGAGCTGGGAGGTTTTGAGTAAGAGGAGGCTGAGGGGAGACCTCATTGCTCTCTACAACTACTTGAAAGGACACTGTAGAGAGGTTGGTGCTGGTCTCTTTTCATGGGTAATTAGCGATAGAATGAGAAGGAATGGCTGCAAGCTGCAGCAGGGTAGGGTTAGGCTGAACATTAGGAAAAAATTCTTCACGGGGTTGGTCAGTCACTGGAGTCGGCTGCCCAGGGAGGTGGTGGAGTCACCATCCCTGACTGTGTTTAAGAGTAGATTAGATGTGGTGTTGAGGGATATGGTGTAGGGGAGAACTTGTAAGAGTAGGGCTGATGGTTGGACTTGATGATCCCAAGGGTCTTTTCCAGCCTGAATGATTCTATAATTCTTTCTGAAGCACTTGCATGCTTCTTGCTTTTGCTCCCTTGCTACATGCTCCCTCTGCACCATACCCCAAATCCCAAGTGTCTTCATCCTCTTCTCCAAGCTCACTCTTGCTACACAAGTCTCGCAGTAAAGACCCAGTTACTGGAAACAGCTCCTTACTCCAAAAAACACGCCGCCCTCTGCTCTACACCAAAACTTTCCACACTTCATCCTTATACCCTCTCACTTGGATGGCACCCAGACTGTTTAACAGAGTGCAACATAAGACCCCCTACAGAGCAGATGAGTGGGGTTTTGTGTGAGTCTGCTCTCAGTGAAACATGGGGAAACAGTTGCTGACAGATAAACCCATTGCGGGTAATGCAGCTGCACTTTTCATTCGCTTTTCAAAGTGTAGGTTTCTATGATAAAAGCACTGCTCTGAAATTTGTTCCATGTAGAAAACACGTTTTGGCTTCAGTTCATGTAGGGTTTTGTACATTTTTAGATGTCAGGAACAACTAATTGGTGATATTTTTTAAATAATGACCCTCCACAGACTGACTTCCTTCTGGTTTCTGTGCTGTACTGGATTAAAGTACAATTTCCAAATGGTTTTGACCCTTAGAGAGCCACTGTTTTGGTTTGGGGTTTTTTTTGTTTGACTGAAATTGAAACCTGTAGAGAACATTTTGTCCTGTGGCCCCAAAATGACTCTGCTCTGACAGTCGTGTAAGTGTTTGCAGGACTAGGGCCCCAGTCATTGTTTCCAACACAGACATTTTCTCATTATCCATGTTTTGATATAATGAAGCACAGGGCTATCTGGGTAGCAGAACATTCTTTAAAGTAATTTGTGTCTACCTAGAAAAAAGAATTGTCTGCAATTCAGATACAGATCATCGCTTCACTTTCTCCATTCTGAAGTGTATATTTTTATCCATCTCTGACCATTTTTATTCCCTGTCAAAACCCATCCTTTATGCTTTTCTTGATAGCTCTATGTTAATCTAATGTTCAGTAATCTGTAAAGCTTGTACTATATCATCAAAACAACATTAATGTCTTCATACCATAAAAGCTATGGGTTAGAATCAATTTTATGTCACAGCTATCATCCTGATATAGTTGCAAAGCTCTGATCTAAACTATATTGTCATGATTTCTGGGATACCTTCTTTTAAAAGCCCATCTACTGAAAATGACAAGTTTAATACTGGTGGGTATTTACCAGAATTAAAGCTACATATTGTTAATCACCTCGATGCACATTAGGATACCTGCTTTTTGGGGAAGCCAGCTGGCAACCCTTCTAAAAGAACTGAGACGTCTGCTCAGTTGGAGAGTCTACAAAAGAGTTTGTGTGTGACTGAGACTTTCTCCAAAGCCCTGCTCTACCCCTACACCAGCTGCACCAGCTTTGTACAGCCAGACCTAGAACATCTCTATGGTTACAATTCTGCTTTGCCGGAGGAGGAATTTGGATGAGAGCTGGTTCTGGGTCATGTCTAATTCTTACATGATAATATTGATAGAATGGGAGGAGAGGGTGGGCATTTAAACCTTGAGAAAAGGCTCTTTACAAGAAAGAGATAAAGATCACCACCCAGCCCTATTCCTTGCCTGGACTCCTCTGCCTCTGCACTCCACCCCCTCACCCCCAATTAAAACATCTTATCTTTCTTCAGGACTCTGCTAGTACCCTAAAACAATGTCTCTGATTTCAGGTCCTGCTTGTTCCCAGGCACTGGTGGCACTACGTGGAATCCATTGACCCCATCACTGTCAGCATAAACTCTTGGATTGAACTGGTATTTGCTTCCTTTCCATGTCACAGTGATGTAGCACTTCCATGTTTGCATATATTATACTGAGTAGGAAAGCTGACACACATCGCCCTGTCCCGGATTGAGACTGCATGAAACACTTTTGAGCATATTCTACTGGCATCACTCCTCAGCCACCAATGAAACACAGCTGTGCTTTGCCAGTAGCACAACATCCCATTCAAAGTTTTTGCTAGAGAAAGCGGGGGGAGGAAAAAAAGAGGCATCTCTAGCAAGAAAACAATGAAAAGAATACGACCCGAGCAGAGAAATGATGCCACTCAAACTGTGTTTCCTACTCAGCTGCATTGAGCAGCAGCTTTTGTAAGGATCAAGCTAAAGCATTTTGTCCCTCACCTGCCACGTTCAGCCCTGTTTGGGTGTGCTGAATCGAGAGGCTGGTGAGGGAAGAGCCCTTAGTGATACACATTTTCCTGAATAACCTTCCAGGGCTCCAGATCTGAAGCCCCAGTTCAGCAGAAATCACATGCAAGTTTACCTCAGTCAGGTAAACAAACACAAGCTAAACTTTTCATGTCCAATTTCTTATGGACTAGAGCTGGCTTTGTGTTGAATGGGGGACAACAAAACAGCAGCTTCACCTCAAGCACATGCTTACATGCAAACCTAAATTAGAATTTAAATGAGATTAATGTGATAGAACGGGGGTGGCAGAGGATTTCTGAATTTTCATTTCTTTGTGATAGTTTTAGCTTGCCTGGAGTTGGATTTTCTCAAGTACTTAATTAATTTTCTTTTCCCCAGGCTTTGATTTTTCTTGCTCATGTTAACCAGTATGTATGGGATGGTTCCAGGGATATCATCTCAGTGCTTCAGAAGGTTTTCTGATTCAAATTACTTTATTATTAATCCTAGCTTGATAAAAAAAAAGACCCTTTGAAATGGCCTGTGAAAGCTGCCTTACTAAAATACTTATTGCCTTTTTTTAAAAGTTTTTTTAAACCTTTATTAGACTGGAAATCTGCACGGGAATGAACCCATGCATTCAACTGCAGTTGATCAACTACACGATACATTGCTTATACCAACATCAAAGCAAGCACTTGCAGAGCACAGGAACTCACTTGGGTGTTTTCCTCATGGAGGAATTTTCCAGATGAGACTATGTATTTCAAAAGGACGACAGCCCAACAGCCCATACCAAGCTCATAGGAGTAACCCTGAGTACAGCCAGGCTGCATCTAGTGCCAGACAATGCACCATTTAAGCCTGCCTTAAATTTGAGCAGACTTTGAGGTAGTTCAGAGGAACTGGCTGCCTGCCCCATGCTTGAAAAGATCCTGATGTCAACACACACACTTGTACCCTAAGCTGCGCCTCAAATTGTCCCAGTCTGGAGGAGCAAGTCAGGACTGGACCGGTTGTTCTGGGCTGGTAACTCCCAGGTGGCTGGGTGGTGTGTTAGCTGCAGCTTCTAGCTGCTCTTATGTGCTGCAAGGAAAAAAAATCAAGAGAGTAGTGGGGCTAAACTCCACGGTCCTTCTGCTCATAAAGGTCTTGCAAAAGTCATCAAGATCCTGTCTGGTGGCAGCGAGAGCAAGTAGTGGTGTATGGCATCATGGACAGAGGAGTGTTTGCTGGATCTTGCTGATGAATGGCACGTGCACTCCCCAGATGTCAAAAGCTGCCATAAACAAGTGTGACTGTTGCAACTCACGTGAGAGTTCCTTGCAGAAATGATCCCTACCATCAGGGGAAATACTCCCCGATAGCAGCACTGTTAGGTGTTGGACAGTCCATCTATAAAAATAATTTCTGACATGAGTGCTAAAAGACAATACTGAGAATATTTCCATTACTGAACCAAGCAGTTCTTCCTTGCAGCTGTTACCAGATGCTTTCATATTGACAGATGTGAACCATGCCAACATTTATAGTCATAGTAAAACCATTAATTATGTTGGCAAGACTTTAGAGTAGAAGTTTAATTTGTTTTCAGCTGGATGTGAGCTACTCAAAGCATTCCTTGCTTCCTAACAGACTCTGCATGCAATCAGTACAACATTGTTATTCAGCAGACCAGGATGAACAACAAGACTGCAAGGCCTTAAATAATTTCTGCATATAGATACCAAACTCTGGAGTGGGGGGCTTGTTATACAAAGCCATTGATAAGCCAAATATCCAAGGGCACAAAATGTTAAGAGCACTTCCTGCTGCTTTAGCCCAAATTCTGCTCAGGGGTGCAGGATGATTGATTGCCTTCAACGCTCATGGTTTGCTTGACATGCTCCCCACAGCCACAGTTAGGCACTTGAGGGCTGTGGGTTGAAAAGGTTACATCTTTCTTCTGAAGCTTGTATGTTTAAGCATCTCAGTGGAAGCAGATTTACATATCCACTCCTCAGTGCTTGCCACTGAAATAACTCTATCACCCATCTTCTTTGGGGTCTTACTGTCTCCTTCCACATACAAGAAATTTGGTTGAGCAGGAAAGAAAGCTTACAAAAATCCTAGAAAGTTGTGTTGTTGCCCTAATCTAGCAAGTGCCCAGCTGCATGAGGGGGTAATGCAGAAAGTGAAGGCCCAAACCAAAGAATCAGTTACTAGCTGAGTATTTAGTTTTGCAGGAGAACTTTCAGAGGAAACATGTTTTTCCTTCTGCCAATGTTTAAAGCTGCAGCAGTACGTCAGCTACTGCTACATGATAAAGTATTTCCTGAGTTTCCTTAAGACTCACTTCTGTAGCCCACAGAGAGTTGCTCCTTGCTGTGACATCCCGTGTGTTTTACTCAAATTAGACATAATATGTAGATTGATAGAATTTGCTATGTACTTTCATGGTCCTTCTAGCCCTAAAGAGCTATAAAAATGCATACATTAATTAAATGCTAACATTGCATTGTCATTTCAAGCACCAGATTTAATTAACAGAACACCACTAAGGAAAATTACTATATCCACACACCAGAATCTATTTTTTTGCAAATCCTTATTCAGGGGAGCAGTCACACCGAAGCCTGTGCTGTTACTCACGCCGGGGCTCTATGCACATGTCAGAGCACCAGAAATCTGAAGCCTTTCACTGACACGGCTCTCAGACCAAGGCCGTCCGTTTAGTTCTTCCTGAGAACTTCCACATTTCTGGAGAGACCGAGTGCTGACCTGTCCCCAAACACCTTCTGTTCCCTCAAGGCAGGATGCAGATCATGAAGCCCGTGTAGAGGAAGCAATAACTCGAATGCTCGTGTGCGCCATAAAATCAGCGGAGAACCCCGGTGATGGAGATCTCTGGCTAAATCCCACCGAGGTAAGCCCTCTCTTGCTCCCATTACAGCAGTGATAACAGAGGATTGCTGACATTTCGTTCAGCTCCCCCTGCGCCTTTCTGCTGCCTGAGAAAAAGAATTTTAAATTCCTTCCATTCTGTGTAGCAAAAGTAATTGACGGAAGACGATTGTGCAACACCGAACTGAAACATACCTCCTTTTAATGGAGTGTATCCTGGTGTTTTCCTAGGTTGAGGCAACATCCCATGAGATCAATCTCCAGTACCTGAACGAAGCAGTGGCTGCGTATCTCAGGTGCCAAAAGACAAGTGCGTTGGGGCAGGTGCGTCCCGGCAGCCCAGCTGCAGAGCAGAGGACCAGTGCCTCATGCAAGAGGAAGAAGAGGGAAGCTGACTGCGAACCAGAGGGCTGCAGATTACCAACCCATGAACCGGGCTTTTCAGTGTTTAAAGCAGAAAAGTCACAGGAAATACCGTTTGGGCCTCATCTTATTCGAGTTTTACCGCGGCCTCAAGAAACAAGCTTGATGGGTGTGGCTGCAGTCAAAGGCCACAGTGGAGATCTTCTCCATGAACATGAAGGAGGACATTTTGGAACATTACACTGTACCAGGAAGCAATTGGTAACAAGTAATGAGTGTGAAGCACCCACACACCAAATGGGTGCGGATGGCAGCCCAAACCCCTCACAAACAGCCCTTTCTACCAACGACTTGCTGGACTGTTTGGTTAATCCGCGTGTCGTCAGTTTAGTGGCTCGGCTGCTGTTGGAGAGATCAGGAGTTTAGTGCCAGGGTGCTTTATTATCGTTTCTGAAACAAATAAATCAAATGGCAGCCTTGCTCTGGGTGTTTAAGCTCAGTAATAATTGAATGTTGCGTTTCAGATAATTTTTAGGTACAGACACAGTTAATGGTTAAGTGGCAGGTTGAAGTTGAGCTGAAAGAAGAATAACTGGTTAATGATGGCTGGGAAGAGAAAGGTGTGTTTAATCAGAGATGTCCTCAAATGAAACAGAGCACACACAGTTGTAATCCCACCTTGTTGTGCAGATGGGATCTTTAAAATGTTCTCCAGCTCTCAGCGTGGGCTGGGGGCAGCTGTGCAGGAACAAGCTGGCTCTGCATTTCAGGGGGTAACAGCAAGGGCTGGGATTTCTCCTGGATGAAGTTTGCTAGACCTAAACTGCCAGAAGGGGGTGTGTGTCACAGTCTTGCAGGGGTTTCTCAAGTTTTTTTTGGTTTTGTTTTTATTTTAAACTGGAGCAGCCTAACTGTACTGACTGACAGCTTCAGCCTGAGCACCCCCACTGCCCCAGGAACCAAAGCAGCTCAGGTCTCAAGGCATCCCTCACCACAAGTGTGAATCCTGCAAGCAGCAGTCACTAGGAATGAATGTGGCTTGGCCATGTTGAGGAGATGCTGCAGGACTGAATGCTTCACAGCTGGGGTCAGAAATAGAAAGCAGACTTACAGACATGTTTGATCAGTTCCTACATTCAGGCAGTAGACTTGATTCATCCCTCAGGAGGTCGCAGTTTGCACCTTCCTGAGAAGAAGGCTCATCCCAGCAGAAAAAGTCATAGAATGATTCAAGTGAGAAAGTACCTTAAAGATAATTGAGTTCAAATCCCCCTGCCATGGGCAGGGATACCTCCCACTAGAGCAGGTTGTTCAAAGCCCCATCCAGCCTCACCTTGAATACTTCCAGGGATGGGGCATCCACAACTTCCCTGGGCAACCTGTTCCAGTGTCTCACCACCCTCACAGTAAAGGATTTCTTCTAATATCTGATCCAAATCTTCCCTGTTACCCCTCATCCTATTGCTCCACTCCCTCAGGGTGGGCAACTTAAGTCCCTAAGAGGCATCCAGAGACACTGAACCCTGCACTTGCTCACTCCCCTCTGCTGCCAAAGCTGGTCAGTGGCTGGAGGGCTGAAAAAGCATTTCTGTGCTCTGCTTCATTGCCCTTCCCAGGGCTGCAACAGTGCAGGGCACCATCACTAGTGAAACAAGGATGGCTTGGTGAGAGGCTTGGGAGGTGGTTGCAGAGCAGAGTGGGGCATCTTAAGAGCGGGAAGGTAAACTGACTTACTGTGCACTGCAGCCCTTGACCACATTTAAAGTAAAATGGTCCATAAGTGATCAGTTGACCACTTCAGAGATAGCAAGCTCAAATAAACTTCAGCCAAGAGGTACTGCACTCTCTGCTGCACCTACTTCCTTCCAAAAAATAGCGTCAGTTTTATCACAAAGCTGTAGGTGGGAGCGATACAAAAGCCCTTAGCAAGACAGCAGCCTTCAGCTGGTTCAGAAACACTCAAAGCTGGGAGACAAAAGGCCATCAGGAAGTTACTGTTATTATTTAAAGCCAGATGAGCACAGTTCCCCATCTCTAAGGAACAAAACAAAGCAGTTACGACTTTCTAGCCTCTGTCCAACTCTTTACCATAACAATAAAAATTTAATGACTTTTTTTTTCTTCTGGTTGTAAGTGGTTGCTGTACAAAACCATCCTTTCTTCAAAGTGTAGTAGTCCTTGGATTTGTTTTTGAAGGCTGGGTTGTCCTTTGATTAAAAGGTTGTGGAACTTGGAAATACAGGGAAGAGGGTGAGTTAACAGTGAAGCTGTGCACAGGGGTTTGAAAAGAAAGAAGAACTGGAAAGAAAGCTGCTGCAATCTCCTGGAATGCTCTCACCTCCTGTGGTTTCTGTCAGCAGTGGCAAAAGAAAAGGGCATTTACCCTGGCCATAGCTTCAGATGTCTCCTGGGACAGCTCCTGTGAAGGCCTTGCCTTCAAAACTTATCTTTGCTCAAGTCTACTGGCACCTACAAACCAATTTCTGTCATTAACCGGTTTCCACATTCATAACCCAACACCACCAGCCATTGCCCGATATTTCCTTTCCCCCATGCATATTCCTTACTAAATAAGTGAAGCTAGTGCTTCTTTTCACAAATGCCACCTTCCAGCAATTTCTAATTGAAAAATCATCATGGCCAAGGTGTTTTCTCTGCTTTTATACAGGTTGCGGGTCGGCAGGGCCCTGATGGGGTGGTAAATGCTCTAGAAACACACTAACACGTTAGAAATCCAGGAAAACTTGCCATTTAAAACTCTACCACCACCCCCAAAAAACGAGCCCCACAGCCTAATACACTTGGAAAAGGATTAAATTGAGAAGGCTCAAAGGGTCACATTTAACAAGCACAGAAACCTTTCCCTGATGGGCCCTTTTGTGTGCAGTTACTTTGGCTACTGGGTGGCTCTGGGAGGGAAAAACCAAAAAAGCATAGTTTGCTGGAGACCGTGGCATTGAAAGTGACCATGAGTTAATGGCAGGGGCCAGATCAGCTGTCTTTGACCCAGAAGTGAGCAGTTTCAAATGTCTGGGTCTACCCCCGCAATTGGGCTCAGACCCTGATGGCACTTAAGTACCATTATGAGCAGGAACCTGCAGGCAAGGTACCATTCTCAGCAGCAACTGAGGAAATCCACTTTTCTTGTGTTATGTTAATACACTTAAACCATCTCAACAGGGTTGCACCGCTGTGGCAAGACCAGAATTCAATGAACAGTCCCATTGGCACAGGTCACATTTGTGTGTTGGCACTGCTGGGCCAAAAGGATTAAAAATTAGTTAAGAAACATCTAAATCCTATCCTGCTGCCTTTAGTGATTGGCCAGGGTCTGAGGTGGCAGATCTGCAGCACAGTTTTGGGAGGAGTGTGACATTCCAGGCCTTGAAAGGGCACGGTGATTCCCTCTAATAGAAGACAGACAACCCCTCAGTTCAAGGGCTGAGAACTGCTTGATAGAGTCCAGGGCAGGGCTACCAGGATGATTAAGGGAGTGGAGCATCTCCCATATGAGGAAGGGCTGAGGGAGCTGGGTCTCTTTAGTTTGGAGAAGAGGAGACTGAGGGGTGACCTTATTAACGTTTATAAACATGTAAAGGGTGAGTGTCAGGAGGATGGAGCCAGGCTCTTCTCAGTAACATCCTAGGGACAAGGGGTAACATCACAGGACAAGGGGTAATTGTTGCAAGCTGGAACACAGCAGATTTCAGTTAAATATGAGGAAAAATTTCTTCACAGTGAGAGTGACTGAACACTGGAATGGGCTGCCCAGGGAGGTTGTGGAGTCTCCTTCCCTGGAGACATTCAAAACTCGCCTGGACGCGTTCCTGAGGGATCTGATCCAGGTGTTCCTGCTCCAGCAGGGGGATTGGACTGGATGATCTTTCAAGATCCCTTCCAATCCCTGATATTCTGTGATTCTGTGACAAAGCAGAAGTTGGTGCTTGATTTCTCAAGGTGCAAAGGGGGGGAATGACTTTCCAAAGGTGGCACAGGGAATCTGTGGAAAGTAGAAAAAGTAAAGAAGGGCTGATGGTTGGACTCGATGATCCTGAGGGTCTTTTTCCAACCTGAATGATTCTATGGTCTGTAGCACATGGCAGCCCCATCTCGATTCACGGGCACATCTCTCCACTGACAGCCCGGCCCCATCCTGCTGCTTCCTATGTCTCCTTTCCCAGGATGACCAGAGGGGCTGAGACCAGTCAGGCATGGCTGCCTCTGGGAGCATGGGCTGCAACTTCTTCATTTTAATTCACTGAGCGAAAATAGTCTTGCAATAAAAAAGCTTTTATATCTTGAAGGGATACAGGCAGCAAAGCGGAGGAGGAGGATGGCAACATCACCTTCCAGTCCCCAAAACGTGAACTTAGCTTAATCTTTCCTCCCAATGCACAGATGATTTCCACAAGTACCCCCACAATAGCCAACTGAACAGTTACTCCCTTTGTATCCTGGAGGGCTGTCCTTGCAAAGGCTCGCTGGAGGGTTTGGAGGTTTTCACAGGACTTGACCCCACAGGCAGGGGCTTTGGTGCCTGTGTTGGAGGACCCGTCCCAGGCTCGGCGTGGGAGCAGCCTTTCTCACAGGGCTGAAGGGCGTGTGTTTAGAGGACATCACTCACCCCTCTGAGCAAACACCCTGCCTGGGGAGAGTCACCGTTTCTGCCTGCCTGGCTGCAGCCTGTGATTTAATGGCCAGGCTGGGGCCAGAAGCTGTTAGCAAAGGGGACAGGGAAGAGATCGAGCGAGGCTGTTTAGGATGCCAGGCAAAAGCACCAGAAGGACTTTGTGTCTCAGAGGTGCAATATAAAATCTCAGTCATACACTCGGCACACGGGGGGGGAGAGAGAAATGACCACAAATCCAGAAAGTCACGTATGGGAAATGGCTCGCACACCAATAAGAGAAATTTATAGCTCTGACCTGTTTCGCAGGATGCCGAATGGTGTGATTTCTGACACTGTTTCTAAATTCATGGCCACTGCATGGAGAAGCTCAGACAAGTTACTACATATTCATAGCGTTAAAAATAAATGATTTCTGACCTCTCCAGTGATGGCCTGGCTCAACCAGGAGCAGGAACTCAGCACCCAGCCCTCCACAACCACAAGGAGGAAACTTTATTTCCACCCTAAGAAAGAGTATTTCCCATCTACCGTTAGCAGTGGGCATGGCAACAGTTGAGATTGTGGCCTGCAGCCATCACCAAGGGTGGTCACAGGAGCAACACACTTGTCATCCCCGCTTTAGCTGACGGTCAGTAAGAGATTGCCACTGCATGGCTCAGTGATGAAGTTAAAGCCATTCTCCAGCCCAGGGGCTAGTGCAAGCACAGGGCTGGGCCAGCATGTTATATCCCCATGCACATCCAGGCCATTCCACTGGCCTGATGGAAGCCCTGGGTCTTCCCTGCCTTAAACCCAGGTTTACAGGTGGTTCTTGGGCCAGTCTTGTTCATCTGCCCTGGACCGTCCAACAGCACAATTCTCTATCCCCACGCATGGCCCTCACCTAGAGGGATTTGCACCTTGCTTCTCTGCAAGGAAAACCATACTCAAAGGAAGAAGTCCCACTTCTCAAGAAAGCAGGAAAACATCACTGAAAACCTCCTCACTACATTTCACTGGGTACCATTTTATTTCACAACAATATTTCCCCCCTACGTACGCATCTTTTGGGGACTTCTGCTCTGGCACTGTTTGCTTGATGAGAACAACTCATTTATAGAGCTGTGACATATGTTATGATATAGCATTAACCATAAACTGAAGTTTTAACTAACAAATGTGGCATGTTGAAGAGGAAGAGAATCCTTCCACAGTGCTAATTGCCCTTTAAAATAAAGGCAATGCTACATATTAGTCCTTTTGCCAACCAGTAACCTCCTTGCTGTGTTTCTTGGCTACAAATATGAACTATTTAGGTGCCTGGTGTGGGCAGACTTCCTCTCTGGGGGAGTTTCCTGACATTTCTGGTGTTACTACAACAGTGACTGGTGGGGAAAGACCTTTGCAAATGGTTTGCCTGGTTTTACCACTTGGTTCATCTGAATGGGTGAGGAAAAGCAGCCTAGCTCTTCTACACCATGCTTTTCTGTCCCCTGGGAGCAGGAGTTCTGATCCCACAGTGAGACGGGAACAGATGGTGCCACATCAGCTGAAGGGGCAGTGGGACAATGGCAGCTCTGCCTAGAGCCATACATTTCAGAGCTGTGTTTTGGGGACATTCCACTAGCTCAACTAGTGGAGATTAATGCTCCACTAGACATTAATTTCTCCATCCAATAGGTGGGAGAAATCCACCTATTGTCCATCTTAATGGGATGGCTGGGAGCTAGAAGCTCTGTTCACACTGGGACAGTCAGCTTGGCAGAACTGCAGCATCCAGTGCTCCGAGGAGGACTATAGGGCAGTGGGGACCAGGGGTGGCAGGTGCTGTGGGGAGAATTTTTGTGAAAGTCTCCCAGAGGTCCTGGGAACACAAGCAGAAACCCATGAGCTCCCTGACCTTCCAGGATCCCTGTGCCAAGGGGCCTGGGGTGCCCTGCAGCTGGTACACAGCATGTCCCAGGAGAGAGAAACCGCCTGGCAACCAAATCTCACATGCATTACAGCTGTCCTGGTCCTTACATTATTACTTACCTATTTACAGGGGCAGTGTGATGGGGAAAAAAAAAACCAAAAACTAACACATCTAGGTCCCCACTCAGCATGTGGTACAGTTTCTCAGCAAAATCTAGCTATAGGTTTTAAGGGTACTTTGCTCTTCCTGAAGTTCTGGATTGCCTCAGCAGCAAGTTCTAATTCCTTGAAAACCACTTCACGAAGGCCTGAAGCTGACACTTCAAGCAACGAAGAACTTTTAAACCCAACTTTCCAGCAAAAGACAAGGGCCTGCATCTTTCCAGGTCAGAAAGGCTGCTCACAAAAAGTTTTCATCTCCCTGGGGGTTATTTGACTCATGAGGAGCCACTCTCTGCCCCATCACCACCACACGGAGAGTACCTCTGAGCTTCCATGGCAGCCAAAAGATTAAACTTGTTTCTAAATTCTTCTCTCATGCCCCCACCATACCCAATCTTCCTGCTCCCTGAAACCTGGACATGCACATTCAAAGCACTGGGCAGCAGAACTCACCCTTCCTCTTTAATAAGCCTTGTCCTGAGCCCTGGTACAAAAGCTGAATCCAGTCCAATTAGCAGCAGCCCTAACAAAGCCAGCTGAAAAAGCACCATTAAAATGAAAAAGGGTGTTGTGTAAAAAGAAGGCAGAGCAAGTGGGGCTGTAACACAACTTATTGCCATCCCCAGACAAACAGCGTCATAACTTATGAGGAGCTCGATGCCTTGCCTGAGTTTTAGCCTCTTTGTCCCTGGGGAGGTAATGCATTACTTCCACCCCACACTCTGCATTTGCTCAGAGCTTTGGGGTTTTATCCAAAGAGATTAGGATCTCTGCCACAGTTAAAAGTGGAGCTTTCTGCTAGATGGCAATAGTTCATTGAAACGTGCTTTGATTCCTTGTTTGCTGCTACCTTGACTGAAAGCTAAGGAATTGCAAAGATTGATGCCATGCACTGAACATAGATCATCAACACTTTAGCCATGACTGTCTCCTGATACACCACCAGCTCCATCTTCCTGCCCATCAACAGTCCCTGGGGGACAACCCAGCCTGAGACAGCCTCTTGCAGCTAGGGACACCATGGGATCAAAGGCCTCCAAGTCACCAACATACTTGACCCTAAACATGTGAGCAGACCCTATTGCCACCAAGATACATCCATGAGGAGAAGCCTTATGGGCAGATCCAGACCAGGGAGAAACAAAGCCAACCCCACTGTACAACACATGCCATTAGAAGCTTTCCCAGCCCCATGGTTGCCAGCCACGTTGTTGCTGTTTTTAACTTCCAAATAATGTTTAAAATTCTATTAGAAGAAGCACCAGAGGATGGACTAGTAGTAAACAAGCCCGCCCTGGCTGGGGCAAGAGGGAAAGGAAGAGATGGCCAAGCAGGTCTTTCCCATCTCTTCCTCTTTGGAGGGTTAATTAGCCAGGCAAGGTAATGGTATTCGTGCATTTACTGCATGCACTGATTACAATAAATTTTGTCCTGTATGTTAAAGTCAAAAACATCTCGCATCTGCCAAAAAGCAATCAGGACCAATTAATGAAGATGTAATTTCCCCAGATGCTGCTATTAACATAATTCACAGTGTTCCTAGCAACATGAATATAATTAACCCAGTTAACCACAGCTCTCATCACCACTGCACTGAGCTGCCAGTGCCAGCAGAGGAGCCCCCCTGAACCCTGTGTCTGGGTGGCAGGTCCACAGAGTTGCAGGTCAGAGCTGGTCCCTCCTCCCCTTGTCCAGGGGTGGGTTTGGGAGTTGTAGACACAGCCCAGCAGTGGTAGAGGCTCTTCTGAGAGGCAGGACAATGCAACAGCCCTTACCCCACATAGTTCATATGCCTCTCTCCAACAGGAGTGGTGACACCACAACAAACCCACCCCAGTACTAGAAAAGGTACAGACACGGGTCAGTCAAACTCATGGCAAAAATTAAGACACTCCCTTAACCCAAAGCGCCTTCCAGCTCTTCTTTCCAGATTCATGCCTTGCATAACAATGTGGTAGGCACACAGCTTCACCACCATCCAAAGCACAACAACTTACTGTTGGGGAGCAGGAGGACGCGCTGTGAGCCAAGAATGATCCTCACTGATGGGGTGCAGTGCTGCAGTGGCCGATACCTGGGTCCATCAATACCTCCACACACAGCAAACCATGAACCAGATCCAGGGTCCCACCAGAGTCCAGCAGCTAGGAGTGAAAGGAAACGGGGCTGAAGAGATGTAACAACAGAAGTCCAAAGTTCCTGCTCGAAGGCAAAGCTCCAGTCAATACTACTGACTACTCCCCAGAGCCTAACTGCAATGGGGCTCCAGAGCCTGAGGCAGGCGTGTGTCCCAGGTGAAGCTGGGCAAGGCCATTAGGACCTTCAGGTGCTTCTCCTTCAGTGATAACAGAGCAGGGAGCTGCCACCAAACCTTTTATGTGTCACAGCCTGTACTTGTTGTGGGCAGGTGATGCTCCTAGTGTGGATGGGAAAGAGCAGCAGCATTATTTCCTCCCTGGTCATTCCTAATTCAGAGGTTCAGATGTTCAAATCACAGTTTGGGGTTTTCCCAGTGCTTTGGTCCATTATGCAAAGTCTCATCTCATGTTTGCATGTATGTCTTACTCTCACCTGATCACTTTTCAAACCTGGGAGGTAGAAGCTGGAGCTGCCCTTGGGAAGGGCGAGCCAAGCCTCTAACAGCCTCCTGGACCATGTTTTAGCAGCAAATTGGGATCATTCCCAGTCTTCAGGGCTGAGGGGTGGGTGCAGGCAAAGCTCTTTAGCTAGTCCTAGGACCTTACAAAAAATTATTTCCATTTTCCCTGGTTTGAGAGAAGAACAGACATTTTCAAGTGGTCAAAATTGGTCAGGAGCAGCAATTTCAGCTATGTTGGAATGTACCCTGAAAGGATTTCTGGGCTGTTTTGTTTGGTTTTATTATTTCCCCCTCTACCTCTCCCTTTTCAATGAAATTTCAGATCAAAAAACCACATGGGCAATATTTCTAAAAACTTGGAAGGGCTTTTCTCTCCTGAGGGAAGAGCCCCTGATTTCTCTCCTAACCTTTTTTTCTGGTTAGAAAGGAAGCAAGAAAGGGGATGTGAAAAATTAATGAACACATTTTTTCCCCCTAGAAGTGTGGAAAGTTTTCGAATGAATTTAAACAATTCAGTTCTTTCTTTTGATAGCTTTGGGCAATAGGGAGTTGATTTTCCAGCCAGGGCTGGGAGCACCTTGAAGCTCCTAAAATTGGGAGAAACACTGGCCAACCCCCATTTCATAGCTTGAGACCATCAGTGCTTTAAATAATTCATCTGGTTTCTTGCAGATTGATTTAACTGAAATCACCTGAAAATACCAGGCTTAAAAATATGGGTAATCTGCCGGCTCGGAACAAGCGGGCTGTTTTAATGAAAGTACAGGCCTCTCTAAAGCAGTGAGTAGTTTAACAATTACGTGATATAATAACATGTAAAAAGATGCTGCGGACAAAGGTGAGATCATTCATGTTAATTAAAATGTCTGAATCGTAACGCTCCTGCCTTAATAGTGTTTTTAAGCTGCGGTGTTGTAAAGCGATGCTAGAACAGTCATTGCTTTTGCGTAATTAAGGAAGAAATAGAGAATTAACAAGTGCCTTCACGGACGGCTGGGGAAATGCTGCCAGCTCCTCATCGTCGCTGGGTGAGTGGTTTCTGGGGGGTGTTCCTGGGCACTGGTGGGAAAATGAAGCGCGAGGGAGGTGTCAGGGTAAGAGGCTGCCACTGGCGTGGGAGGCTGTTCCCTCTGAGGAGTGCCCAAATCCTGTGTTGGGAAAGGTCAGGATGCCCACTGATCCCAAAGTGATCCCCATCTGCTTTTCCCCATGGCTCCACCCCCTCTGCCTTTTGACCCTTATCTGAGAGACGTAGCCATTAACCCAGGCCAGTGGTGAGCACTGGGGATGACTTGGGGACACAGTTTGAGGTACTTTCTGTGTAATGCGCTGCCCTTTCTTGTCCTCTCCCCACAAGCAGTGGGTGCTCCTGTAAATCCCAGCAGGCCTCAGCCACGTTGGCTTCCCTGGCTGCGCTGCTGCCCCAGGGAGGTATGAAATATTCATCAGGAAAAGTGAGTAAAAAAGCGAGCGATTGACTCTATGGCCGGGCAATTAGGGCATGGACAACGGGGAGCTCAATTATTCATACCCAGCAAAGCAGCTTCGAGAGCAGGGAGAGCAAAGCCTCCCAGCACCTCCCCGCTGGGAACTCCCCGAAGGCAAGAACCCACTGGCGCTCCTACCCCTTTTGCAAGGGATGCAGTTTGGTCCCCAAAGCCCAGAGTGGGGCTGAGACTCTGCACCTCCAAAAGGAGGGAGTGCATGTAGTCCCCTCCATGCTTCATCTGCAAGATGGAGATAATAACCCTGTTGGGGCATGTGTGGGATGGGGGATTAAAACATCTGAGGCATTGTAGAAAAGCCAGCAAGGAAATCTTGCCCACCCCAGAGAACAGAGGTAATGCCTCCCTTCTTGCTGGGCTGCAGCCAGGTGTGACGCCCAAACTCGCCCCACCTGCCCGGGGATCTCCCAGTAGCATGGGGGGAGCACGGCTGCTCCCCCAGCATTGCCCTGCATCTGGTTGGGTTGTGGGGCTCTGTGTGGCCCCACTGCAGGGCACTCAAACCCCAACACCCCAACTGGGGCTGCAGAAGGATCCTCTGCAGCTGCTGGGAGCACCAGCCCCACCGATGCACAGTATGTGCCAAGGTGGCTTTTTGAACAGCATTTTGTTCTTTTTTCTCTTTTTTTTTTCACCACAGTAATTCTTTTATTCCATCAGCTACAGAAAATCGATGCACCTTTTTCAGTTAAAAATCCTGGCTTGAAGCTTTCAGTCCCTTAAATCATCTTTCCATGATTTAAGGGGAGACGAAAACCCTCTCTGGTGCCAGATACTGTGATGCCTTCCCAGGAGATGCTCCACTGCAGAAAGGTGGCCTGCTGGGATGACACGAGGTGCAAGAGGGGCTGAGACCTCTGTCCTATCACCTTCTTCCTCCCTCTCCCCCCTGCCCCCAGCCCCTTCCTCAGCAGAGCACTTTCTCCCTCAAGTCACAATGGGGTCTCTGCCAGGGTCGGCTCCTCCATGGATGGGTGGGTGGGTGGTGAATCAGTGCCAGTGGGACCCCCAGCTCCCAGAGGGTGGGTGCCTGCAGGAGCAGCCCTGTGCCACCTAAACCCTACTACATCCTTTTTGCTGGCCAATGGTGCAAACTCAGCTGGGAAATCACTCAAGCACAGCAAACGTGGTGAGGCCGTTTCCAGCCCCGCTTCTGGGAGCGCAGAGGCACCCGCATACTAATCCAGCCAGATGTTATTAAAGCCTTGATCAAATTAAACATAGAGAGCTTTTAAGTTCTCCCTTTGGATTTAGCTGGTATAAATTCTTCTGAGAGAATCAGCTAATTGATGGGTTACTTTAAAAAAAAGTTTTGGCAGCCTGCTGGGTTGGAGCATCAGCAAGAGGGAGCTGCTACCCCTGAGTCTGACCGGGACGGCCGGTGGGATGCTTAGAGGGTCACTGTGTTTCTCTAATGCTTTTATGGACTTGGCTGAAACATCGGGAAGATGTGGAGAGCCCCACTAGTAATTTTTAAAAATTCTGTACTGAAGGCTTTTCCCTCCTTCCCACCTTCAGATTCATTTATTTAATTTCCCCCCTTGAAATAAAGACTAATGTTGCCGAAGCTGAAAGCACAGCTCTTTTGTCTTGCCTCGTGAGGAAAGAAAATAGCCTTGCTCCCCTTTTAATGTTAATGCATGAAAAATCTCCCAGCAAAATCTCCATTTATCAAGCTCGATTGAAGGGCAGACAACGGAGGAGCTTATTGCCCTGTCGCCTTTTACCTTGTACCTCTGTTTGTGTTATCAAGTGGTGTGATTAAGAAGATTGCTTTTTCTTTTAGGCACCACAGGACAGAAAATTTGCAGCAAGGGGAAGCAAGGAAGGACATGGGTGCAGCTTTACATCTAAATCGGACTGTTTCCTAACAATTAAGAGAGAAAACATGAAGTTTGAGGCAGAAGGTGATTTTCAGCATTGATGTGCCACGTGTCCTGCATCACCAAAGGGTGGTGGGAAGCCCCTTGGGATGGAGGGCTCAGGCTGGGTCTGTGGTGGTGCCAACAGGTCAGGCACCACCTCTGCCACGTTTATCAACCAATAACAGAGTGATATTGATGACTTTCACTGACCCAAACACAATCTTTTAAACAATTATTTATACAATTAATAGAGAAGTCAAATAACCCAAATGAATGATAACGTTTTAAAGTAATTATTTGCTACAAATGAACACAAATGGTTTCAATATATAATGCATTAACTCCAGCAGTGAGGAAATTCATCCTAATTAAAGCTGTGCGCGGGCTGCAGCACGTTCATCAGGGCGCTTGGCTCCAGGGCCCTGCCTGAAACCCTTTTCCAGCTGTAAATCCATATTTCCTACCCTCCTGTATAAACTCCTTATGGCTTTTGCTTTCAAATAACATATTCTACAATAAGCTTTTCCTTTTTGTTCTCTAACTGCTCCACTTTGTCCCATTTAATCGCACAGGGGGTACGGTAGTGGAAGGACACACCCAGCCAGAAGACTCGTCTGCTCTAAAGTTTTCTTTTTCTTGTCCAGAAAATTTGTAGTGGACAACAAGAGCATGTTAATTACGGAGTCACGGAATTGTAAGAGTTGGAAGGGACCACTAGAGATCATCTAGTCCAACTCCCCTGCTAAAGCAGGATTGCTCAGAGCATATCACTCAGGAGGGTACCCAGGCAGGTCTTGAAGGTCTCCAGGGAAGGGGACTCCACCCCCTCCCTGGGCAGCCTCTTCCAGGGCTCTGTCACCCTCACTGTAAAAAATTTTTTCCTCATATTTGAATGGAACTTCCCATGTTCCAGCTTGTGCCCATTGCCCCTCGTCCTGTCACTGGGAACCACTGAAAAGAGTCTGTCTCCATCCTTCTTCAACCCCCCCTGCAGATACTTATAAGCATTACTAAGGTCTCCCCTCAGCCTTCTCTGGGCTAAAGAGTCCCAGCTCTCTCAGCCTTTCCTCATCAGGGAGATGCTCCAATCCCTTAATCATCTTTGCAGCCCTATGCTGGACTCTCTCCAGTAGCTCCCTGTCTCTCTTGAACTGGGGAGCCCAGAAATGGACGCAGTATTCTAGTTGTGGCCTCACCAGTACAGAGTAGAGGGGAAGAATGACCCTCCCTTGACCTACTGGCCACACTCTTCCCTATGCAGCTCAGGATTCCATTGGCCCTCCTGGTGACAAGGGCACATTACTGCCTCAGTGCTGACATCCTGCCACCATCCAAATTCACCAGGAAACATAGGGATGGGTCCAGGTATCTGCAACGATCCCAATGACACCAGGCAGGAGCTGTTCCCCAGCCAAACCCCATTGCTTGGCCAAACAGGTATCATGCCTCGAATGGGTCATCAGAGCAGATATTTTTGTGGGCATAAAGCAGTTTCTTGCACTTAATTCAATCACTGAGTAATTAGATTACCTTCTCTGGCACCTATTTGTTTGTACCAAAGGCACACTCTTTCCAGCCTTTATTTTTATCCTTCCAGGCAGCTGATATTGGATGACACAATCAGTGGTGACAGAAAGTTTGTTTCGATTAATGAGAGAGCAAAGTTCTGGGGGAAGGAGGGGCAGAAAATCAGGGATGGAAGAGAACACATGATAATTCAGGATGATTAGGGCTAATCACCCTGTTTAACTGCCAGCTGCAGCTTCCCAGGCAAAACTGTTGGGCTGTGAAGGTTTGGAGATGCCCCTCAGGTGCCCACAGTGACGGTGAGGTGGACCTTCTGGTGTAGACTGCCCAGTTGCCCATGGGACTCACTGTTGTCCCACCAGTGCCAGGGGAGAACTTGCAGAGTAGGGCTGGGTTCAGGGACATTGTCCCAGCACATCTGGCCATGGCAGCAGGATGTGAGCGATGGTGGAAGAAGCTTGGTTTGCTGTAGAAGTGCCACATGGAGACAGTAGCAGTGGTCCTTGGTGCACTGCCGTGGCACCACGTGGGCAGACAAACAGCAAACCTGGCCATTTTTTTTCCCAGCATGTTTCCTCATGGGAAAACCAGGAAGTGCTTGTCTGCCTGCAGCATCTCCCCACTGGTGTTGAGGGATATGGTGTAGGGGAGAACTTGCAGAGTAGGGCTGATGGTTGGACTTGATGATCCCAAGGGTCTCTTCCAACCTAAATGATTCTATGATTCTATGATTCCTCTTCTCCCTCCAGCGTGGCTGGCTTGCCTCTTGAAGCGTGGCAGTTTACGTCCCTCATTAAACAGTGCTGGCTTTGCTTATCATCCACATAGCACCTCATCACTTCATGGACGTGTTAGCTATTAATTCCAATGGCACCTCATGGCATAGGAGTCCAGGAAAATATCTCCTTTAGCTGTGTCAATGCTGTCTCAGTGTAACCATCTGGCTTTCCCTCTTGTACCTGTCCCATGGTTGCTGATGGATGTGGCCATATTGCTCCTCTCAAATCCTCCTCTCCCACCCTCTCTGTTGGTCTCACCTCCATCACCCCACTTCAATCACTACCTTGGAGTCTAAGGCAGTGAAATCTCATCTTGACAGACCTCAGTAGAAGTGGGATTGCACCCAGACCATCTGTAATTTTATTAAGTAACAAGTCAAGTAAGTCTACTTCTCCAGCTTACATGGGTCATCATCGTTCTGGTGCTACACAAACCAGGAGCATCTGGATTGCTGCGCTGTCTTTAATGTCCGTTTTGCCTGTTTTTCAAGGCATCTGGAAACTCACAGTCCTCAGGAAAGCAAACTGAGGAGACACTTGGCTCCTTCCCTCCCCCGCAGAAGCACAGTAGATATATGAAATGTTCCCCAAATGTGAGTTTGCCTTGTCCTTGCACAGCTTAAATATTGCAGGAGGGTTTGTTTGTGATAACTGGTCTGAGTGGAGATGGGCCAGGTGTGGAGGCAGATGACAGTGATGGGAATGACATGGGAACACACAGAGTTCCAACTCACAGGTCTGTGTGCATTTGAATACCTGTGGAGAGATAAATGATGGTGGCATGGAAGGAGCCCTTTCCAACAGAAATATATTCTTATTTATTTATGGGAGCTAAAATTTTACCCGTGCCTCACGGCCTGTGGGAGCTGCAGGGAGCAGACCCACCAAAGTCATCTTTGTGAAGAACTGAAGTTTGGAAATAACAGGAAGCTTTCATCCAGAGCAAAACCTTTGACATAAAACTTCAGAAAACAAATTTCTTTTTCAATGGGTCCCTTAGGGCCTAAAAAATAAATATCTGAGGATTCATGTAGTACTAAAAGTCGATAAAAATCTTTGAAGCAAATGGGCTATTGAGGAATTATGCGTGGAAATGAATGGATGGATTCTTCTGCAAATCTCTTCATAGATATGCCCTGACATAATGAAGACACAGTAGGTGCATTAGTAAAAGCCCTCTTTTTAATAACTGCTATACCTTATGGTTTTCCCAAAGCGACGGTTTACCAGATGGAAAATCCACTTAAAGATTTTTATCTAGGAAGGAGGCTGCAGTTGTTCAGCAGGAAGGAGCCAGCTTCGTTTTCCGTCTCCTCCCTGGGGTGGGGGATGCTGTACCTGTCTGTGTGATCCTCCAAAACAGTAAACACCTTCCTTTCCCCTGAGGAGGGGTAGTCAAATGATGACCTGGGGTCCACAGCCAAGTTTATGGTAGCAAAATGCAAAGAGAAGAACAGAGTGTATGGAAATACGGTGGTTCCTGACTAAGGAAACACCAGACACGTTTCCCCCAGAGCAGCCAACAGCCACCAGCTTGTAATGGTGTTTACCAGCCCTCAGGGGGAATTTTTCTCACAGCCCCCCTGAAGAATCAGAGAATCATAGGATGATCCTAGAGGGACCTCTAGGATCATCTAGTCTGACCTCCCCGCAGTCAGCAGGGCTACGTCGAGCCTCACATTGAAGATCTCTAGGGAAGGGGCCTGAACCACCTCCCTGGGCAACCTGTTCCAGTGGTCCACCACCCTCAGAGTAAAGAGCCTATTCCTAATACCCAATCTCAATCTGCTCTTCTCCAGTTTGAAGCCATTGCCCCTCGTCCTGTCACCGCAGGCCTTTGTACACAGACCCTCTCCAGCCTTCCTGCAGGTCTCCTTCAGGGACTGGAAGGCTGAAGTCTGGAAGAACATGAGCCAAGTTAGTTTTACATAAGTGCCGAGCTTTGCTGTGGTAACATTGCTCCCTGCTTTAATTATTAGCAATTTTCTTTTTTTCCAAGGAAATGTTGGGCCTCTCTAAACGCCCCGCTGCTGACTCCAGAGATCTGGGAAAGATTTTGGCTGAGCAAGCATTTCTCTTGCAAATCTAAATATTTATGCTACAGCTGTGTAAACAGCCACAACTCGAAGGGGGGTTATTTCTAGCGCTCGTGAATTGCAGCGAAGGATTCGGATGGCCATGTCGTGCAAACTCTGATGTCTTCTTTGGCCATTGATGGCACGTTGTGGCTGACAGGCTCAGCCTCTTTTCTGAAGGTGTTTTGCTCATAATTATTTACATGGCAAATCCAGATGGAGAGGAATTAGTTGATCGTTACTTTTTGTCGCATCGTCTATCCGGATGCCAAATGTACATCTGCTTAAATGCAGCGGTTTAAAATTATACATTAAAGAAGAAAGAAAAAGAAGAAGAAAAAAAAAAAGCAGCCTGTTGTTAAAACCTGATATTCAGGAGGGAGAAAAGTTATTCCTCAGTGTTCATCCCAAGAATATGTTACCAATCTCAGCATGACCCTTCGCAGGCTCTTCTCACGGAGAAATGGTTATACGGTCTTCACCCAGTATTGAACAAGCAAGAGTTTTGTTTACAGGAGCTGACCCTCGCCTCCTTGCTATCTTGCTACTCAAAAGCTGAGTGGGAGCGTGTATGTGCCTGATAAGGTATCAAAGCAATTGCAAACCCCCTCCCTGATTTTGGCCAGGGTCTGCCTGCGAGGTAAATGGGGGTTTTGAATGCGTACGTGTGTAGCATATCTGCGGAGTCTCCCTCAGCTTTGGGCAGCTGCCTGCAGACATCGCCGATGCAGAGAGGAAACGTGAGGAGATGGGAATTGCTGGGCATGAGCAGCCTGAGTTAAACACAGTTCAACACAGATAATGGAAAAGAAATATTTTTTTTTCTCAGGCTGCGGTGAGAAAAGCTGCAGTTTCCCCTTTGCCCCCAGGCAAACACAAGGTGCTTCAGGAATGGTTGCACTGGCCAGGACAGCCCGTAGCCTCAGGCTTGGCTTTGGCAGTGTTATAACTCTACTTGGGGCTTCATCTGAGCAGTGAAAATGGCTTGGTCCCTCTCCTGGGGGACAAGTGGGGCATCCCCAAACCAGCCTTGACCCCCTCGCAGAGCTTACGGGGAGGTCACCAGGGGAGCAGGAGAGGGAAGGCCACCCAGGGCAGTGTGCCAGAGCCACAAGCCACTGCTCTGCCTCCAGGGGCAAGTGCTTGGCAATACCTGACTTGAACAGCTCAACGGGGAAGGGGAATACAAAGGCCCAGCAATGGGTTTTCCCTACATAACCACTTCACTCCTGAGCAGCACTGCTGCTGCTGGCGCCTTGCCAGGGTGACAAATTGATTCCCCTAATTAACAGCCCCATGGGCTGGTGGCATGTCCAGGAGGCATGTGGTGTGGGAGCTGCAGGAGTGCAACACCTCTGTGGAGTCCCAGCTTGAAAGCTGGCACCAATCCCTGGGGAGCACCAGGAGCTTAGGCCAAGGAGGGGTCCATCACAATGAAACAAGGGGCAGTTCCCCTGAAAAAAATCTTCACTAGAAGTAATGGAAAACCTCCCAGAAAAACAGCTATTTAAGAAACATAGCATCCACCTGAGTGGAAAATCATGAAGATCAAACCTCCAGGTGGGCAGGGGGCTCAGATGTGAATCCTCAAAAGTAGTTTTTGCTCAACTTTCAGTGTTTTGGGGCCTCAGTCACCTTGAACAGGGGCAGATCACGGGGTTACTCCAGCACCAGCTCAGCCCTAGGCATGCGCTCAAACCTTTTGACAAAAGTTGATTAAAACAAGAGACGTGCTCATAGCACCATGCAGGAATGGAGCTCGATTTTCAAGCCAGGGAGATCTTGTACTATTGGGGATTTATCTGACATGGTTAATATCAGGCAAACCATTTCTAATGGGGTAATGTTCACAGAAAGACAGGATTTAAATTTTGAGGTGCAAAAGAAAAGCTGGTGAGCAGGGTCTCAATTGTCTCCAGGTTAGCACAGTTTGCAAAGTGCTGCCAGAGAAAGGAGGGCTCAAACCAGCTCCTTTATGCTCTGCCACTTAATTTTAAGCACTATACAGTAAAACACAGTTTGGCCCAACTTCTACAAATGAGAAGACAGAGTGGTGAAAATGCTCAGCTTGCCTGGCTGCATTGCACACCCCAAACATGCTGCAAGCCAGATGTGGGAGCTTTTCCACCTGAATATTAAACAAGGAACGGAAGGTAATTCAAGCCTCCTAAAATCAAGGGTCTAGGTCCATTTACATTTACAAACTCTGTAATTAAATAATAAACCAAAATATTCCAGCTTGTGCTCTAAATGTGAATTCATTTTCTAAAGCACATATATCTAAAATTACATTACAGCCACTTATTTGTTTCTCCTGCTGCAGTCCTTGCTTGCAGGAAACAAAGAATTATATGGAGAGAAATGAACAAAATCCCCGAGTCCCAGAGCCACAGTGGGTCTCTTCTGCTTTAGTCTGGGCAGGCTCGGCCAGGCTTTCGAGGTGCCTGTGGCAACACAGGCATCTTCCTTCCCAGTGGGCAGAGGAGCCAATACACAACCTCATCCCATGCCTGACCTGCTCCTGTCAATACCCTGCACCAGAGCCCATCCCTGATGTCTGACCTGCTCCCAGGTAACTGCTCAGAGGAGCTCACCCTGCCCCATCACATGGGCTCTCAGGTGCCAAAACACAACAAAGACCCAGGTGTTCATCCCTCTTCCATGCCCTGCACCATCAGCAGCTCCTCTCTGGGGGGGCACACTGGGGCTCGAGGCACCTCGGCCGCTCCTGGTGGCCTCTGCCCTCCTGCCTTCGAGCACAGTGGCAGTGGCACCACCACTCATCTGCTCTTTCATTTGCAGACTCAGCAAAGAGGTGAAGGGAGAGAGGCAGAGAATAAAAGCAGTAAGTAATGCACAGCTGCTGTGCTTTACATTTCCCATGGCGACAAAACCAAATCACAGCCTGCGTGGGTGGCAGCACGGCCACTCTGGCGAGAGAGAGGGCCCAGGGGAGGTTGTTTTGTTGTGGCTGTTGGTTTGTTTTCTTTTTTAATGGACAATTTATTTCTTCTTGGCCTGTCCTCTGTCTGCTCAGCTAGAACCACAGCCCTGTGCTGGCACCACCAAGGGTCCCACCAGTGGCGTGGCAAGGGCTTGCGGTGGGGCCAGCACACAAATGGCTTCAGGAACCTTCCCAGTTTGGAGTCTCTCTCTCACCCATTACCTCAACATCAGTTGCTGCTTTATAAATATTTAAAGGCCTCAGGCACACACGCATGGTCTTCTGCAGCAAAGCTTCCCCTCAGCACAGCAGGGAGGAGACACCACTTCATCCCAGTGACATGCTGGGAGCTGCAGCGGCTGTCACCCACCCTGTCTTCTCCTCTCCATCTCCAAGGGAAAGGTCATGTGCCCGAGACACTTACCTCCCCGTGTCAGGGTCACAGAAACTCATCTGTCACTCCTTTCCCTTTTTCTTTTCTTTTGTACCCAACTGGGCTGCTGGAACGACGCTGGCAGCTGCTGTTCTGAGCCCTTTCCTTCAGCTTGTTCTAAGCTCTGCGAGGCAGAGAGCCGAGCGCCTTTAAAACCACGCACATCGATTGTTGCCACAGGGTTTTCATCCTGCACAAGGGCACAGTAAGCAATGCAAATAGCACAAATAAAGTGTTTGATATTTAATGATCCCACGCTGGATGGGGAAGATGAGCTCTTGAACAGGAGTTGCTTTCTCAAGCCAGTGCAATGCAGAAGGACCTCTGTCTTTCATGACTAATTCAGCCCTAACGATTTTCCTTTATCATCCAAAATGAAAACAAAGGGTTTAAGGGATGTTTCATTGTGGCACTCTGGGTCCCTCTGTTCATTTATTATTCCCCATTTTAAAGGCTGTGCTTTGACTCATCCTTCTGAACCCACTTCTCTCTGCTGCTTTTGTAGCTCTGTCCCTACACCTCTGACAGCCTGAAAAGAGCCTCCATGGCTCATGCAGTCTCTGCCAGGACCACAGGCACCCGGACTGTCCCTATTAGCCACACTGTCCTCCGCATACTGGTGGATTTTGGCATTTCAAACTGAGTGTGGATTCCCAGGGTTGCACAGGCAGGCTCTGTGCTGGGAGGCAGGCATGGGCGCAGGGCTGGCTCCAAGGCACAGGGGGGCAAAGCTCACCCCGACCTTTCAAAGGGACATTGGAAATGCCAGAAAGGACCAGGACAGAGCAGATCTTAAAGCAATGATGCTTTGTTCCCCACAGCTCATGGGGGAAGATTTGGGATGAGCTGCTTGCTTGCCCTGGCTCCTCAAGGTGAAGCCCACCACCTCCCTCCCCACACACTCATGTGCCAGCAAAAGGGTGTGTATTTAACAGGGGAAAGAAAAAGAACTGTTTTTCCAGTGAAGTGGCCAGGGTGTGCACCATGTACCCACTCCTGTGCCAAGCCCTGCCCCATGGCTTGTATCAGGAATTGCGCGGCCAGCAGGAGTAGGGAAGTGCCTCTGCACTGGGCACTGGTGAGGCCTCACCTCGCGTGCTGTGTTCAGTTCTGGGTCCCTCAGTACAAGAAGGACATTGAAGTGCTGGAGTGTGTCCAGAGGAGAACCACCAAGCTGGTGAGGGGTCTAGAGAACAAGTCATATGAGGAGAAGCTGAGGGACCTGGGCATGTTTAGTTTGGAGAAGAGGAGGCTGAGAGGAGACCCCATTGCCCTCTACAACTACCTGAAAGGAGGGTGTATNCCTCTACAACTACCCAAAAGGAGGGTGTATAGGAGTGGGTGTTGGCATCTTTTCCATAGTGAATAATGACAGGACCAGAGGAGATGGTCTGAAGTTGCAGCAGGGGAGGTTCAAATTAGATATTAGGACAAATCACTTTACTGCAAGAGCAGTCAGGCCCTGGAACAGCCTGCCCAGGGAGGTGGCTGAGTCACCATCCCTGGAGGTATTTAAGAAACGTGCAGATGTGGCACTTCAGGCCATGCTCTAGTGCCCGAGATTGTAGGGTTTGTGTGTGTATGGTTGGACTCAGTGAGCTCAGAGGTCCTTTCCAGCCATCACAATTCTGTGATCCTGTTCAGGCAGAGGCACAAATGTAAGGGAAGATGGCAGGATGGGAGTGGGACTGAGGGTAATCTTGCAGCCAAATCATTCTGCAAATGGCAACAGCTTAAATAATTTTACAGCTCTTTCTGGTTATTTGCTGTAATTGAGGCTGGGCTCCGAGGTGCAATCACAGCCCCACGACACATTTGCAAATTGCTGCTCATCTGTGAAGCCACCTCCAGAGCTGTCCTTGAGATGTCAGCCCTAGGGTTAGTTAGAATTGGCAGGAAAATTAGCCTCTGGAAGGAAAAACATGGACACTGGATGAGTGTGAGCTGGTGAGGATGAAGTCAGCCCTGGGGTCCCCCACATGGCATCCACAGGTGCTGGCACCCATGAGAGTGATGGATCCACACCTGGCCCAGCTCTGGCTAGCTTCATCCCAGCAGCCAAACACAGCCTGGACACCAACATGGAAACTCCACAGGCATCAGAGCAATCAAGCACATGCCGTTACCCCATCCCCGTGGGAATGGCTGAGGATGGATTTGGTCCTTCCAGTTGTCACCTCTCAGGCCCTGAACTCAGCACCAGGGCACTGGTGGGATCGCAAGAGACATAAAAGCAGCACCAGACCCCAGCCCGAGGGTGCTGAAAGATGAAGGCTGGGTGTTACAAGGACCATGTCTGCCCTCCACCTCCCTCGCCCCTGAATGATGCACCAGCCATGGCAGATTCCCATCATTTTTCTAAGTATTCCTCATCTCCTTCCATGCCATTAATCACACTACTTCAATTAACAGACCTGAACTGTTGAACAGACCTGTTCTGCGCTAATATGTTATTAATTGGGTCGGGTTGGATGGCAGTAATATTGAGTGCCACACGGTTTCATTGTCTGGTCCAGGCTTGTTTCATTTCTCTAATTGCCTCCCCGATGCCACGGGGGCCCCATCCGCTTTCTCCCTCTCCGCCCACCTTTGAGGTAATCGGATACATGCTCTGCATTGTCTGGTATCAACAACACACCAAAGAGAGTTATATCTAATTTACAGTACTCTACTTTCCCAAGAAAAAATCAATGATTGTTTACATTACTATCCTACAATGCCTATTTTAAAGTAATTCATGGCTGGGCCAATGCTATTAATTTTATTAAGCCATTATTAGTGGGCAGATATTATTCTGCTCCATTGATCCTAGGTTGATGCAATTACCACTTAAGAAGCTAGCACCGTGTGTCTGAAAATTTCAATTCTGTTTGCAACCTGAAGCAGTATGTTAAAATTGTGCCAAGCCAGATGCTGGTGGTAGAAATCAGGGAAAGCTGATTCAAAACAAACAATGAACTGCCCAAATTTTGTAACTTAAATCCTTTTATAGCAGAGGTACTGATATCAGCCTGGACCCCAGCCACTCCTGAACGCCCCATGCCAAAGGCAGAGATATGCTCACTCTCTTCAAGCCTCCCGGGTCCTATAGTTCACAGCAAACTCATCATCGTGGTTTACTGGTTAACTGAAACATCCTTCAATGTGAATGGGAAATTTTACACATGAAACTAAGTTTAGCTCTATCTGCACAGAAAATACACCAAAAGCCAGGACAGGCCCATGTCCAGCTGAGTCTGTTTCTCACTCTGTTTGCAGAAGGTGAATTTCACCCTGAGGCCTCAGACCTTTTTTTCCTCTTCTCTGGGTAAAAAAAAAATTAATAGCAGAGTAGTGTGAGAAAACTGCTGTGAGACAAAATGTTGAAAATCACCAGTGTCTCAAACATCTCCAGGAAATCCAACAGCACGGAGTGACCATCTGGTCATTAGAGGTGTGAAGGGTCCTGCAGGGCAGGAGAGTACAGGAATCTCCGTTGGTGATGTCCACCCCACTGAGACACCAGGTGGGTGCCCAGTGTGGCTCACAAGGCACAAAAAGCTTATTTTAGCCAGTAAAATGAAAAACTGCAGTTTAAAATGAAAACAAGGGCTCACCCTTAAGCAGCTTGCAAAAATATTAGCTCAGCCACATCGGTTTGATCATGGGCAGAAACATGCTTTGTGTGTATTTGCAAGTTGATAAAAACCTGCCACTCAAGGAAGAGGATAAAACAGAGAAAACAAAGGCAGTTACTGCCCCAGGATCTTGCCCTCTAAATAAAAAGCGGTGGATGGATGAATAGATGGATGGATGGATGGATAGTGATAGTGGAGAAGAGTGAACAAAGGAGAAGACAGGAACCATCCCAACAGGCTGTAGCACCAGCAACATCACTATCACTGTTCTTGGGCTGATGATAGACAAAGGGTTTGAAGAATAACCATGCTGTTGACTGAGAGCCTTGGCAATGTAAGCAGGAGGAAATAAAGCCCCTAGGAGGCCTGACTAAATGGGACCAGCAGCCTCTGGAGTATATACTACTGGAGAGGGACCACCTTTCCACTAATGCTTTGGCCTAGAGTTATTTCAGAGGGACAGATCATAGAATCATATAGGTTGGAAGAAACCCTTGGGATCACCAAGTCCAACCATCAGCCCTACTCTACAAGTTCTCCCCTACACCAGATCCCTCAACAACACATCTAATCTACTCTTAAACACAGTCAGGGATGGTGACTCCACCACCTCCCTGGGCAGCTGATTCCACAGACTGACCACTCCTTCTGTGAAAAACTTTTTCCTAATGTCCAGCCTAACCCTACCCTGCTGCAGCTTGCAGCCATTCCCTCTTGTTCTGTCGCTAATTGCCCGTGAGAAGAGACCAGCCCCAACCTCTCTACAATGCCCTTTCAAGCAGTTGTAGCAAGTGATGAGGTCTCCCCTCAGCCTCCTCTTCCTCAAACTAAACAATCCCAACTCCCTCAGTCGCTCCTCATAAGACTTATTCTCCAGGCCTTTCACCAGTTTCGTGTCCCTCCTCTGCACTCGCTCCAGCATCTCGATATCTCTCTTGTGTTGAGGTG
>VZTM01003974.1:585772-735926 GCA_013400555.1 Jacana jacana
AGGAAAAAGTTTTTCACAGAAGGAGTGGTCAGTCAGTGGAATCAGCTGCCCAGGGAGGTGGTGGAGTCACCATCCCTGACTGTGTTTAAGAGTAGATTGGATGTGGTGTTGAGGGATATATAGGGGAGAACTTGTAGAGTAGGGCTGATGGTTGGACTTGATGATCCCAGGGGTCTCTTCCAACCTGGATGATTCTATGATTCTTGCTGGCAGCTGGCACACAGTGACACACACACGCAGCACCTCTCACCTTCAAAGGACCATGTGCTATTAGGGGCCAGGCTCAACATCTTTGTTGCTGGGTGGGAGCACCTTTCTCCTAAGCCCTCAGCAGGTCTGCACGGGGCTGGTCATGGCTGCAGGGGCTGCCGGGCACCTGACACCCCTTCTGCAGTTTTGGATGTCAAGGCAACAGGAGGAAAAATAAACCCTCCAGGTTCAGGGATTGATGTGGTGCCAGAGCATCCCAGACAGTTCTGCCCTCAGCAGCAGGGGTTGTTAGCCCCGCGTGACGGACGGGAAACAGGAGCACAGAGCAATGGGTACCAGCTGCTCGAGGCCAAAGCTAAAGACTAGGGCAAAGATAAGGCTCCAGAAATTCTTATCTAAACCCAGGGAAATATTTTCCTCCTTTTTACCCACATTAATTTTGGCCTTTCTGACAGCACCGCCATGCGTGCTCTTTCAGCACAGGAGCTGCCTGACCTGTCCCCATTCCCCAGGGAGAGGTGGAACAAACTTCCAGCTCATCTGAAGCACAATGCAGTCAGACGCATCCCTGGATCCTATCCACGGCCCTTCCTTTTATTCTCCTATTCATCTGGTCCTCTCAAAATCTGCTCAGGAGCAATTAGAGCCTGTCAGCTAGAAGCTGATGCAACTTCTATTTAATTAGCTCAGGAGCCAATAAAGATCTCATTAATCAATTTCTCATGGAAGGTGTGGTTGGGGAGGGGGGGAGATTTGTCATTTCTTCCCTACATCCAGATGGCTGAGGAGAATCTATCAGCGATCCCATCACAGCATGGACTCGTGTGTACATCTGAGGAGACTGACCAGCTGAGAGACATCTGTCTGGGAAACAGCTACAGGAGAAAACAGTGCAAAACTGTCCCAGATGCTCTGTTAGCAAGTCCTATTGGTGACTCAGTCTCCAGACTGTGGCCAACCTGAGCAGCACGTGCCCTGGTGGGATGAACAACTTTGGAGGGTTTTTCTTCTTCCAACCCATTTTGCTGTCCTTCCTAGCAACAGGAAAGGGCAGAGGTGTGTAAGGAGGGCCAAATGCCAGTAAGATTAATGGGGGGAGGCCTGAAGAAGGATGGAGTTTGCCCCACACCTGCTGTTTTTTCCCTTGGAGGGGGATAAGAGCCCCTCTCACTGCAGTGCCACACTGAGAATAAACAGGTTACAGATGGCAACACAGGAGAAGGGAAATTAGTATCCAGACTGATGGATCCCAGCAAAGTTTTGGGGTGTTCAACATGCCAGAGAAAGACTTTGGGGTAACACCTTCTTTGCCTCAAAGCTTCTCCTTAAATTGACTGTCAAGGTATAAATTATTTTCCTAACCTTCTCCTGCCAGACCATCTAAGGAGGACACGTTTGGGTTAGGCTTTTCCAGAAGAGTGGACAGGGTGGCCAGGAGGATGGGGGAGCATAAATGTGTGCCCATAAAATCACCGTGCTGGCCCTGAGTTATGAAAAGGGGTTTCACCTACTCAGACCTGCAGGAGTGGGTCTCTGTGGGAATCGCTTACCAACACTGTTTGCAGCCTCACCATCACAACTCACTGAGCTAAAAAGAAGAAATCAGTTACCCCAGGACAGCTCATAGATTACAACCATGAGTGATGGTATCTTCATAATTAAAGATTATGAGAAAGCAGCTTAATAGTTTGGTTCCTGGTGGCTGGTTTGATTTGTAATACATGGCAGCTGGTGTAAGCATAGCAGGTTGGAGCCAGTTTAACCTTGGTGTGTCCAGCTGGTAGCTGTGCTTCACCAACTCACATATAAGGCTGGATTTGCTCCGAGCCTTAAAGCCCAACAGCAAAGAGGGCTGGAAATGTAACCAAATCAACAGCCCCATTCCCAATCTGGGAGATGCCTGGGGACTGAATGATGGGCAGTTTCTTGCTGCTGCCCCTGCACGTCTGCAAGATGCTGTGGGCGGCAAATCTCACAGAATCACAGAATGTCATCAGGGATTGGAAGGGACCTTGAAAGATCATCTAGTCCAATCCCCCTGCTGGAGCAGGAACACCCAGATCAGATCACTTGGGAACGCGTCCAGGTGAGTTTTGAATGTCTCCAGAGAAGGAGACTCCACAACCTCCCTGGGCAGCCCCTTCCAGTGTTCAGTCACCCTCACTGTGAAGAAGTTTTTCCTCATATTCAAGTGGAACCTCCTATGTTCCAGCTAGCATCCATTACCCCTTGTCCTGTCATTGGATGTCACTGAGAAGAGCCTGGCTCCATCCTCCTGACACTCACCCTTTACTCCCCTGGCATTTGCAGAGAAAATGCCCGTGCTCAGCTCAGGGCTCTGAGCCACCCAGGTCCTCGGCAGTTATTAACAGGAACATCATTGCTGGCATATTACTGTGATTGATGCTGCATCAATCAACTGGAAAAGTGTTAAGTGAGCCTTAAAAAGAAGTGAGATGGAGACTTAAATACCAGGCTAAAATGTCCATATAATGGGGATTATTCCAGGATTGAAAACACATGTGCAGACATGCCGAAAGACACAGCTGTGCCCCTCTCCCTGCTGCTCCACGCTGGCCACTGCTGGTTCCAAGGGAGGTGAGTAATGAGTGCTTACACGGCAAGCAGGGACGGGCAATTAGCAGAGGGCACATAGTGACTGCATTCAGTGTGAGTCTGTGGTTTTACTGCTTATCAAACAAGAAGTAATGAAGAAACACCCCTTCTATTAACACATTATTTCAAGCCAAGCTGTGGTACTTGCCTGCTTTTATTCTGTTCCGTCAAGTTTTGTTTGATTTGGCTTATTTTTGCTTAATACCAATGTGATACGCTACACTTGGTGCTGCCAACCTTACTAATTTTTGCTGTTGTGATGTTTGGTATTTCAGAACTCCTGGAGACTCCTCTATTAAGCAAAGTCTCAGATTTCCTTGCATTAAAACAAAACGAAACACAAAAAATTGTAGCCAGGTCAGTTGTGGAGAAATTTGTGAAGTCATCCAGCTTCCCAAACCCAAAAAGCAAACCAACAAAAAAACTCCACAAAACCCAACCAACCTCCCCCCCTCCTCCACCAAACAAACCTCAAATGTGTTATCTTTTAATCATCTGTGATTCTCAAACATTATTCCCTCGGGGAACCCAGCTCACAGATTTTCTGCAAACAAAAGGTGATTTTACTGGAGAACAAATTCACTTCTCATCTCCAAAGCCTGGCTCGCAGAGTGGTGAATTCCTGTATTATGTAGGCAAAGCCCAGGGTCAGAAACCACAGGGCAGAAATGGCCCAACGCCCAGCACGTGCTCCATGGGAAGGGGGTGCTTCATGCTTTCTTTGAGTCTCTATGCTGGGGCTCTGCTTTCCCCCAGAAGGTGCCCCTGACCCTCCCTGGGGGATGCATCAGGCTTTCCCATGGGGTGTAGCACCCTCCTGATTTCACCTGCAGCCATCTATGCCAGAAACAATCTTCACAGGCAGATGTTCAGTGATCAGTGACCTGCTATGCCGCCTAGATGCACACAAGTCTATGGGACCGGATGGGTTACACCCAAGAGTACTGAAAGAGATGGCAGACGTGCTGGCCAAGCCTCTCTCCATCATCTTCCTTAAATCGTGGCTGACTGGAGAGGTCCATGGACTGGAAGGTGGCGAATGTAACGCCCATCTATAAGAAGGGCAGAAGGGACAATCCAGGAAACTATAGACCTGTCAGTCTGACCTCGATACCAGGGAAGATTATGGAACAGGTCATCTTGAGCGCTGTCACCAGCCATGTAATGACCAGCCAGGGGATCAGGCCTAGTCAGCATGGGTTTATGAAAGGCAAGTCCTGCCTGACGAACCTGATCTCCTTCTATGATAAGATGACCCAATTGTTGGATGGGGGGAAGACAGTGGATATAATATTTCTGGATCTTAGCAAAGNGTAGCTGCTGCAGAGTCATGGAGGTGTTTTACCAGACTCAGGACCTGGACTTAATGTTTCCCAGTGCTGCCTCCAGCACTTTACCAAGGACCAAATCCAGCATGTTCTTCTGGATCTCTTTTCTATGGAGACTCAAGGTGGTGTCCTTGCTTGTGCTTGGACAGGACCTGTCTCTCAAAGCACTTACAATCTGAACAGAGCCAGCAAGCTCAGAACTGAGAGAGAAAAACAGCTCCTTTTGCCAGCCCTTCATGTTAAGCTTCTATATTTAAAATGACTACATAAACTAAGAAATTAATAACAGGCCTAAGCACTTTACTGGGCAAATCCGATTTTTACTTAGAATTGGAGGGAATAAAGCTAAAAAAATTTGCTTCAAGGGTGAGATTTAATTCAAAGTGCCAGTGCTAGTTCTACTGCACTTGTAGGTTTATAGAATAAACCTGCTAGAAAACAATTGTCTTAAACAAGATCATCATTAATCCAGAATTCAGCTGTCAAGAAGACTGAGACTGCAAACTAAGAGGGGAACAAGGGAAACCTGGTAGTTTTTTTGTTAAATATTTGCCTACTGTCATATCAATAATGGATAATAAGAAAATTTGGGCCCTCTTGAGTTGATGAATAAGGCAAAGCTGTGCTGTATTGCACCTAAACTATTATCAATAGCACATTTATTATTATAATAGATGAAAAACAAGCTTCCTGGCTGAAAAACAAGATCAATTTGAGCTCAAGCTGTTTGGATATATTCTAAATGTTGTAATTAAAATGCAGCATGAGTGTTCCTTAAAAATAAAAAAGGGAGAGAGAGAATAGCCCTAGGACAATTAGATACGTCATCCAGCCCTGACTCAGTAACCTGAGGGGAAAAAAAACAGGCAAAATTGTATTTGTGTCCAGTCAGACATTCTTCATCTTCAGGGCTTGGTGCAGAGCCTAAGCCAACAGAGCTTTTCCTGCTTTTTTTCTGCCAGATTCAGCCCCAGGCTGGAGGATTTGATGCAGGGAGTCAGCCTAGGTTGCACTGAGCGCCCTGTGCTGGTCAGGATTTGATTAGCGTCCAGCAACGAAACCCAGACGAGCTCTATCCTGCTGCAACTGTAGTTCATGGGGGAAAAACCCCAAGCAACCGAGATAAAGAAACAACCCATGCAAAAGGTTTCACTCCTGGAGGAAGTGTTTTGGGGACAGAAATGGTTGGAGTGACATTTCCCCTGACATTCCCCTGCAGTGTTATCATACACATCAAAACCTGCAGGAGACAAATGTGATTCTCGCCTTCCCCAGCAATTAGAGGCTCGCACACACTTCCCAGGGGACACCTGCCACCCTGCAGAACCGGGCTTTTCTTTTGTTCTGATAAAGAAGTGAGTGACTAGTGAGTTACAGCAATCTCCCAGGAGCTCCCTAAATAATTGCATTCTCTTATGTCTTTTAATCATAAACCCCGTGAGGCTCATAATAGCTCATGTGCAATCCAAATTGGCCCATCAGCTCAGTTTATCAAAGGGACCTGATTTAATCCCAGTCTTTGATGGAGACAGAAGCGGTCAAAGTCTGCCCTAATGATTTGCTCAGTTTACTTAGCTTGCAGATCTGTGGCATGAAGGGCACTCGGACTCCAAGCACAGCATTGATAATGGGAAGCCATGATGAGGAAGACAAAATTGGCAAGAGCTTGACAGTCTGAATCAAGAGAAACCACAGCAGAGACCTGGAACAACAGTGGAGATTGAAGAGGTAAAATAAGCGTCACCACCTGTATCATCATGATACCGGTCAAATTGTTAGGGGCATTGGTTCCCTTGGAGTGAATATCACCACTGTGAGAGACCCACCAAGGAGAGAGCCAGAGCAGATGAATCCAAGCAAGGTGATGCAGAGTCAGGAGCAAAGTGACAGTGATGGCAGAGCTGTTCTGACCTGGCAGGATGCAGTAGCCATAAGAGCACACCTTTCAATGGCAAAGTGCCCGCTCTTCCTCTAGCAACCTGCAAAGGAGCTCAAAACTTTCACAGCTGAGCAGATTCAGTCTAGGTGCATCTTTTTAAACCCACCCGGATGACTTCTCTGCTGCTTTTCAGGCCAGTACACCAGTGGGCCCCAGGAGGTGTACAACAGGGACATGAGCTAAGAAATGCTGAGCAGATGGAAGCAAAATGCCAAAGGAAGGAGCCCAAACCCTTGGCTTCAAGGGATGCTGAACAATGAACAGCATTAGGGCTAAAAGCACTGAAGACAGGGTTTTATGGAAAAGCTAAAAGCCCAATCTTCTCTGGAAAAGTGAGGGTTGATGGGAGAAGACAGGAGCAGCGTTTCACTCCATAGCTGTGAGTGATGGATGTAAACACAGTCAAAATCTGGAAGAACAAAAAAGAGCTTTCCTAGACAAAACCAGCTGGTTCTGAAGCACTCAATGGCTTTTAATAGTTTCCACCTGAAACAGAAGAGGGAACTCAGAGCCTGTGTTGCAGAATTTTGAGGAGTGTTGTGAGAAATTAAGGATATGCCCTTTGGTTTTAATCAGCATACATAAAAGGATGGTGCAAACAAGTGCCAAAGAAGTCCTCCAGTAGGGATATAGAGGACTACAGTGGCACCATTAGCTCAGAAGGATTCTTCATGGTACTATCAAAGTTTCAGTAGAAGATGGATGTACCATCTGCCTGCAAACAGGCAAAGCCATTTATTTGTTTTATACAGAGAGTGCAGGTGCTCAGGACAACCTTTTGGGGGAAAGAGGAAAGAAAAACAGCAACATTAGCTCCAAAAGTAAAAACATGACCAGCAGACAGCAAAGGGTGAAATGCAAACATTACCCAGGCTGGCTAATCCCCATAAAGGGACTGGTGGGTTAAAAATATGTCAAATCCTTGGTCTCGTAAGGGATGTGCTCTTTGGAGGAGTGGGGGACCTGAATTCAAGGAGAGCTTTCAGGAAGACGCTTGTGGGTGGCAGAGAAGGAGAACCTCAACCTTCCCATACTCCATGGCAGTGATGAGATAGGGGGATGGTGCAGCTCCTTCGACTGGCCCTGAAATAACATGGCAGCTAATGACACTGGCTGGGAATGAGAAAGGAGCTGGGGGGGGGAGCAAATTAAATAGATTGTATGGAAGAAAGGAACTTTATTCTCTTTGCTCTGCAGATTTTGAGCTATATGAAGTGTCAAGAAGAAAAGCTGGTGTTGACAGACCATGCATGGCACACAGGTGGGCTGGGACCTGGGAGCTACAGCACCCTGGGAGGCATTCAAGCATCTACTGGCCTCAGCTGAGCTCACGGGGCAGGGAGCAGGGCTTTATGGCTGCACATGTGGGAAACTGCCATGATTGACAGCAGCTCACCTTTTGAAGGGCAGCAGCTCTTGGCATCTGTTGAATTTCTGCTGGCCTGTTTCACTTCTAACTTGGGCAGAAAAAGTCCATATTGGCACAGTACCTTTGAGAGATTCCTGCCTTTGGTGAGGACAGCATGAAGGTTTACATGGAGAGTGTTTTGGTGCACAGGTTAAACAGAGAAATAGCCCAAACAAAGGCAGCATTTTGGCATTTTTGGGCAGCATTACCCAGGACTATCCCCAAGAAGACATGCTGTTGCTGTCAGCAGAGAGGCTGCATGAGAGGAGGAGTAAGCAAGGTGCTGAGGGCTGGCAAAGTCACCAGGGAAAAATCTGAGTGACTTCTGGGGGGAGAAGAACAGCATGTGGGAATGAGGGGGATAACTGCTAGAGTTGTTTGGATCTAACTTGGGAGTCTGCAACAAGATGAAAACCAAGTTGCAGCTTGGGAAGGGTACGTCTTCCACAAGTCAGTTCAGCTTCTTTGCCTTGTAGACATGAGTAGGTTGAACAGGACAGGCCAAGCAGACTGAATAACATGTGCAATGACAAAAAATAATCTGAGAAGTAATGTTTGCTTGATTTTTGAATCTTCGGCTCGGCTGCCAGTTGCCACGCTGCTGGATTCCAACTGTAGCTCTTCATTGCTCAGACTGAACTGCTACATTCTGCTTTAGGTTTTTACTTTCTGTAAGCATGTTGAAATTTTAATTAAGCACTAAACAAGTGTTTTACCAGCTTTTTGAGAGATTTTTCTATTTATCTTGTTGATTACAAGTCTCTCAGGTCCTTAGTTTTGGCCTAAATTTAGACCAATTCTGGCTGAGCCCTGCTGGATAACTGCTAGAACTATTCATTAAAAATGAAAAGATCAGAGTTGATCAGCTGACAGTGGGAGCCTGCAGTGGGCTGCTCTGCATCCTGGCAATCTTCTCATCTAAACATACTACAGGCAGGTTAATGCTGATCTGCTGGTAATACACAGCATGGAAAGACCTTAAGAAGATGCAGCAGCTCCTTGATTCAAAGCTCACGAAGAAACAACTTGTTTCATTCCTTGTTGACCACCTGAGATGGCAATGAAGGAGGGATTTTAAGCCAAGCAATTATTCTCCTTCATGCAATTTCTGTAATGCAACATGAGCCCTTCTTGAGGCAAAATGCTTGATAGCATCCCCATTTTTGTCTTTCTGGGAAGCACTTTGCAAATAGATGAATGAGGGTCCCTGCTTTACAGAGCACATGGGCAGCTCTGACAAGCAAGCAACACCACAGTTCGTGCTTAGCCAGCTTCACTGGAGATTTTGCTTTTTTTGCTACTGAAGTGCTGGGGAAATCCAAAGGCCTCACAACATCTACTTGTACATGACAGGTTTATCACACATGTTAACATGAAAGACTAGCTTAAATCCAGCTAACAACATGCAAAACCCTGCCAGATCTGTCAACATCTGGGACCAGAAACATCTCCTGAATGCTGTTTTAAAATTATATCACAATAACAAATGTAGTGATAATGAAATGCAGAGTATGGTGTCATCCAAAATTCAGCAGCTGTGGTACTTGCCACGGAGCTGAACTCCCAGGTTTAAGTTGCTGGTGCTAGAAAGTGGTTCTTGTAGTTAGGCAAAAATAAATCAGTACTGAGAAGAGATGATTTTTCTGTGTGTGACCCTGGCTAAAATTGCCTATTCCCTAACTGTAGCTCTCCCTCCTGTGCTACTCAGATCTAGCATACACCTGCAGCTGTTGTTTCTGTCCCAAGGGGTAGTCAAGGTGGTGGCTGCCAAGGGTGGTGGGGGCACCACCAGGAACACAACCACCTCCTCTTCCAGTCACTGCAGACCCATCGATGCAGGTCTGTGTGCTGGTTTTTGCAATACTCTGGAACAACAAACCAGTTCTCAAGCCATGAGTAAGTAACTAACTCCCCTGGTGGCCTTTCACCACCAGTTAGGAGACCACTTTTCTGAAAAGCCTGAAGAAATCCACAATATAAATATTTGTCCTTTCCACTTCTCTCATCTCATTTTCTCTCTAATTCACTGTGAGAAATTTCAGCTGTTCATTGAGGAGTCGGGAAGACCTTGACCAAATAGCCCTTTCTTCCCTCCCTGCCCATCAGTCCCCAGCCTCTTCACACAGTGCCTCAGCCCAAAGCCAAGGCCAGGGAAAACTTCTTTTGCTTGCTCACATTTCACTTTCACAATAAAACTCACATCCAGGTCACTGCTTAGAGAAGCCAGGTCTTCTAAGAAGCCCTGCCCCAGGCTACCCCCCCCAGCTCCCTCTGGGTCTCCAGAGGAACCAGCTCCTGTAACTGGGTCCAGGCTCCTGCCTCCCAGCCAGCACTCACCAGCTGCTTCCAAGACAGTCCTGTGCAGCCCTGCCAGGGCTATCTTCTGGAATCCTTCAAAACTATCAGGAAAGGGAGAGGGAAGAAAAGAGAGATGCAAGACCCTTGACCTGCACAGAGAGCTTGCTATCAAAAGGTTTTTGACTGGTTCAGAAAGAAAAGGTAAATTTAGGGAACCCACAGCCAAGCAGTTGCTTTGCTGAATTTGAAATCTTATTTTTATGCCTATCTCATGCAAAGCTGGAAATAACACTGGCCACACTTACAACCTGCTAAGAGGAACTAAAAAATATGTTGAATGACATTGAGTGCAACTGAAGGGAAAGTCGCTGCACAAAAAACCCCACCCCAACAAAAACCCCCAACCTTTATCAAAAAGCATACTTCAGAAAACCACACATACTCCCACAGCGAAGCCAAAGCCCTGCAATCGCCTTGAAGACTTGGGCAGCAACATACCTGCAGATCTTCCCAGCTCATGGCTGTCCCTTAGCTAGGGAGGAGCATTTCTGTAGATCAGCCTCCCAAACAGTTGGTGTGAGCTTCCCCTAATCTGCACCAGGACGAACTCCACCAACAGGTGAGAATCCATTCAGCAACAGGTGAAGCTGGACAGGCAGCAGGCTACTATTTCTCCATACAGCATCACATAGCTTTACATATACTATCTCTATTTTGGCTTCCCTCTCTAATCCTAAATCAATAAATTGGGAAGAATAAGGCATATTGTTCTACTACTGGGTGCCAAGAGCTGTGTGTCCCCATCTCCAAGCTGACCATATGGAAGAAAAACCCAGAGAACTCAATGCTCCGTGGATTCAGGTCCTAAATCTCTGAGCCAATCTTGAGTTCATTTGAAAATGGTGAAAGGGTTTCAAGGATGGCATTGTGGCTCTGAAAGTGGAGAACTGCTGCACTGAATATACTACTCTGCCACCTTCTCCAGCTACAGCTGGGGCAGCTCTTCATTACAGCCCCCAGCCTGCTCCTGGCTAGCTGTCACCATGCCCGGTGCAAATCCCTCCAACCTGCTGGTGCATTTCAGATAAATGGGTCCAATTAGCAAAGCTTCACGACTGCAGCTGAAACAGCGGGGAAGGATCATACCAGCAACCAAGCAGGCAGATCAGAGGAGGACAAAGCTTCCAATGGGTGATGATGAGCAGGTGGGAAGAAGAAGTAACTGTGTCAGCTGGAAGAGAAATGTGAACAGAGCCTTACACTCCCTCGGGCAAGCAACTCCCCAGAGGGGCTGCAGGAGCAGCCCCCAGCCTCATGTTAGCACTTTATTTATAGCATTGCCTTCCTGTTCATTGCCTTCCCAACTGTGAATTGCAATTTTTCTCCCCCCTGCCCCGCCCCGGCATTATGGTGATGGCTTGGAGCATGGAGATGTTTGGAAAAGGGCAATTTGGCATCAGTAGTCTAAAAAACAGATACAGATGACATCCTAAATGTATCTTTTATGACTTTGGAATGATTCCTTTAAATTAAGCTCAGAATGTGTGACAGCTTCTGGTAGTGCCGCCAGTAAGGAAATAAAACATAAAAATCAAGAGGTTCTTGAGCATACGTAGTCTTTAAGATCATGTCCTCTGGACAACTTGCTTTCCCTGGTGCCACTCTGAGCTGTGATGTACCAAGTGCTTCCCGAGGAAAGCGCTCCAATAATTTTCAATTGTCTCTTCACCACATACGCCCTCAAACCTCAACATACTTCCAAAATCAAGGCTTATAAAAAATTAAATGCTCCAATAATTCTAAATTGTGTCTGTTCGCTGTTACTGGAGCCTGTCCATTCCTTCAGTTTGGAGATTTTTGTTTTGTCGGGGGGGTGGGGGGGGAGGAGGAAATGCTTTCTATTAGTGCTTCAAATTGGAAGCCAGTCAAACAGCATCACAGCAGAATGATTCAGCAGCCTCTGAGCCGATTCGCAGTGTATCATCAAACAGGATTAGGAAAACAACAATAACTGGAGGAGAAGGAACCCACACAAAGGATCACGGCAGGAGAACAATACCAGAAAGGAGCAGAGGGAATAATCCTCACTTGGCTTCTGAGGAGCAGGTCAGATGACCTAATAGACAGCTTTCAGTGCCCTTCTTTTCCCGCTGCGTTGCAGGGTTCAGCCGCCCGGATCCAGCCACCACAGCTTAAATAATGGCTCTGCATTGACTGAACCACATTAAGTGTTTCTGTGCAAACACCCGCAGTCTATTGTCACTTAGCTGAGACCATGGTCTCCGCTGCGGCACAAGACCCAGATGCTTTTTCACAGCAGGCAGCAGCTTAGGCAGAACTAGTGGTGGAAGTTCATGACCATTTAGGACAGGAAGCAATGGAAACAACCAGAGGCTGTGAACCTTCCAGTTATAAAGCAAAAAGTGGGGTTTTCTCAGCCTTACTCAAGAAGACACACACACGTGAGGTGGTGCATTAAAGTAGCAGAGATGTCAAGCTAAGCACTGTCCTGACCAGGAATGAAATTAAACATGTATTTCATGATCTCCTGAATCAAAGCATCAGTGACCACCGATGGCCAATCCCAAGACGGAAGAGGAAGGCGTCACTTACAATCTATTCTCTGTGAACCTTATTGATAGCCTTGTTGTAAATTAGGCCATTCCTGTTACAACTGTGGCCTTGGAGCAACCGAGGAAGGCAGGGACTTTTTCAGGACTTTTTCTAGATCAGCAATGGTTGAATTACTTCCATGCAGAACGTGAAATCCCAGCTTCACACATGTGAAGAAAACCAGACAATTATTTCACAATTCTGATAAAATAGCTACATCCAAAGTTCAGGAGAGAGACACAAAAATAGGGAAGAAAAATAAAAAATCTCCTATGACATGATCTCCTCTTGTAGACTGAAAAAATGATAAAGTGCATCCCTGTTTAATTCACTGCAGGATGCCTGGAATTTTATAGAAACTGCTGCAACGTGTCTCCCAGTGGGGAATAACTGAAGCATGAGACAAGAAATCAACCATACCCTAACTTGCAGCAGCAGGTGCTGTAAAAGGAAATGCCCAATAAAGGTTTAATATATAGGAAGATGGAAAATAATTGCCTGGATTTCTGAAATAAGAAAGCCTAAACCAATTCTCTCATCACGTCTAATCAAAGAACACTATCAGTTGCCAAAAACTTGTCAGAAAAAATGGGTATCAGAGCGATGGCAGCACGCACATCCTCTTCAGACGTGTTTTGGGAATATTTTAGCCTGCAGAATTTAATTCCCTGTTATTACTTCTGAGCCTGGAGGCGAAAGTCATAAATCAGGACCACTCATAACATGCAATAATGGGGTGAAATACTCATAAGGAGTGTTACATGATAAAATCCTTTGGGGTTGTGTATAACAGTGCCAGTCCTTGATGACAGCATTAAAAAGTCTTCAGCTGGTAACATATCTCTTCCCTAATTCCTATACTGGGTTTTCATTCTTTTCTCCCAGTGTCTCCAAATTTTGCTGTCATATAGCATTCCTTCCACCCTTCCTCCCTGCTGCCCTAAATATATGTTTAAAACAAAATCATAGGAAAGCATTCCATGGTTAAAAAGATGGGCAGATTTTAAACTACACTGTATTTACTTATCTGGGCTTTTAATACCATGGGAGCTTTCCCAGGGAGTTTTGAAATTATTTCAGGACTCCTATTGTTTTTATAGAGGGCTATTTGGTCCCATTTAGAAGGTGGCTACATTTTGAGTAAGAAAGACTGCAATGCTATAAAATAATAATAAAAAAAAACATTGTCCCCACCCCTCTTTTACCTTCCCCTCTACTGAGTTTAAAAAAAATATCCCAACCCCTGATGGGTTACAACTTCGTTTTCTGCGTAACGAGACCAATCATGTTCCCGCTGCTTGTGGTCTCTCTCTTCTCTTCTTTTTCTTGGAGGTCCTCTGGATCCACACTGACATAGAAGTATCCCATGATGGAGAAAATAATGCACACAGCAAAGAGGAGAACAGTGAACAAGACAAATTCAGCCCACTAGGAAAGAAAAAAGAACAGCAGGTCAGGAGACCCCAGACTCTCAGTTCCGAGGATTTCTCTGCACTTCCAAGTGATTTTTAAAGAGCTGGGTGAAATTTACTCTTTAGCTTCCAAGATAGTTCACAAGATAGAAACTTTCTCATCTTGCTTTCTGGTAAACCCATCTATATAAAAAGTTATCACGAATATGTGACATACCTCGAAACAAGCCAGTTAAATGGGACTACTTTCATAAATCTTTTCTTACAAGTCTGTCCTGACTGGAACATACCTGCCTGGGCTTTTTGCTCACAAGGTGCCTTTGGGAGAGGCAGTTTCTGGAAGTTAGCCAGAAACAAGGCCCAGTTCACACCATAATGCCATCACCCTGAAAATCGGATAGCTTGAATTCAACAAACTGCACCCCAACCTCCCCATGCAAGCCCAACGTCTCAGGGGTGTTACAGGCAACTGGCCCTGAAGGAGTCTCAAGCTAGACACTTGAAGAGGCTGCCAGCCCACTGGGCTAGCTGGATCAAGGCGAGCTGCTTTTGGTAAGCAACCACAACATGTGGCTAACATCATGGCCAGGCTCCAGGCCCAAATACAGCCAATGTTATCACAGTGCAGGTCACACTATTATTTACTGCCACTGGGAGGCTTAGGGAAAGCCGTTGCTCCAAAGGGCATCACTGCTGAGGGCAGAGCAGAGCCCTGGCTGGGAGGCAGGCTGCCATAACTCAGTTGCAGGAGCCCGGGGCTCTGCAGAGAAGCTGTGGCTTCAGGACACAGCCAGAAGCACCATCCAGTGCCTGCTTTAAAGCATTACCTCTGTTTTAAGATCCAAACCATACCTGTGCCATTGGCGTGGCCTGGGCAACAATGAGGACAAAGGTGTTCCCAACAGCCACCGTGAGCAGCCAGCCTGCCTGCAGCACCGACTTCATGCTGGCTGGAGACTGAAAAGAGAAGGGCCTGATCAGTGGGTGTCACGCAGTGCCCTTCTGCCCTGGTTCACCCTTGTGATGTGCTGCCTGGTGGAGTTGTTGCCGGGCTCAGCCCAGGAGGAGATGGTAGGAATTTCCTCTGTGCAGAGTGATTAATCTCAACAGCTGCACATAAGGAGCTTTTGAAACATGTCCTCCAGGAGGACACAGGAAGAAGGAGATGCTGTTGTTGCAGAGCTGGATCCTGATCATCCTCAACCTGCATCATTTGAAAATGTAAAATCAGGATGCCCAGGGAGCCACATGACAAGCCCTGCAGGTTGGAGTCTGGTGCCGTGTGGCTGGACACCTTTGGAAAAGAGACTGGATCTTGATGTTAAGCTTCCTGCTGATGACAAATTTTCCAGATCCCGTGACAGATTGTCCCACTGTATTAATCGCTCTCATTAATAAACATTATTCCAATTTGTGTAGATTCAGCTTTTTGGTCTTGTAATGTCTCAGTCCTCTCTTCTTATAAACCCTCGTTTGGGACAACAGAGTATACCACAGTCAAACCACTCCTTGCACACTTGTTATTCCTTGGTCCCTTGTTACAGACTTGAGTAGGCTTAGGCCCCTTTAATCTCTGCTTAAAAGAGGACCCAAGCCCCCAAGTCACTCTGTAGTCATAGAATCATAGGAGATACCTTTGCTTTTTTATCACCAGAAAATACATACCACAAAATAGTTCACTGGGAGAAAAACCTGATATTACAGTATTCAGAGCCTTCACATTAAAATACACTTCTATCCAGTTCTGGTTTATGTTCCCAGCTTTACCTAAAAAGGAGTTTCCTGAGCATAATTGAGAACAGGTATCTTCAGTGTATGAATTCATTTAGCTTGAGGGAATGCAGCAAGTGGTGTTATAATCCTACTTTTAGCTGAAGCACAGATAACTGTCAGTAAGCATCATGCCAAAGGACAAGTCAATGGCAGATGCAGGAATAAATCCTGAAGTCTAATTGTAAGCCCCTTATCTTTGAGTGTAGTACCTGAGAATAGGAGAAGGCCAGACCTGTAATGGAGAACATCACCTCCCCGGCAGATATTAATAAGTATTGTGGTAACTGCCAAGCCATATGCACATTGTTGGCTTTGATGTCTTCTGACTTCCATATCTTAACAGCACCTCCAGAAACCTAGCAGGAAAATAAAGGTACATTGATTAGCTGCTCAAAGATCAGATCCTTCTTAGCCTGGGCTCCAACAGCAAATTTACCAAAATGAAGTTTTAAGTAAAATTGGAAGCAAAGCTCTGCCCTGGAAGCAAAACACTGAGTTTGACCCCTGGCATTTCCAAGCCTGAAGGGAGCAAGCTGACTTTAACTGCACAGTGCAGAGGTGACAGGATGGGAGCATCTCAGCTCCTTCATGTGCTCCAAGAGCTGAATGAGTTGTTACAAACAAGTTTCCTTCTGTAGAGATTGGGAAAATACTGGGACCTGCTGCTGTCCCCAGGGCCAGAAGAGGACAAGAGGATTGCATCCACGTGGGCCACTGCTCCCACTTCCTCGACAATGTAAAACTCTCCTACAATAACAGTGACACTCAAACAAATCCAGCTCAGGAATACCAAAAGTAACAGAGACTGCCCCGTATCAGTTGTGTTCAGACAGTTATAGTAGTAGCATTCCTAATTCTCTTTGTTTGCTTTCCCAGGTGCAATTAATACTGCCTCTGATGAACAGAGGGATTTGACCAGTAGCCAGAAAAGCACTAGGCTGAAATGGCTTCAGGCAGAAAACCCTGTGTTTAAGGAGAGTACTTGGGAAAATACAAGGCATGTTTACGAGATGTCCTTAATCACCATGTAGGGAGGCAAATCAAGGGACTGTATTTTAGCAGGCTAAAAGGGGTGAGAGGAGAGCTGGGCATTGCTCTTTAGCCTATAAAGAAATGTCACGTGCGCCATACTATAACTGCACACAGAGGAAGGATGGGCAGGAGGTGGCATCCCCATGATTTAGGTATCACAGTTCAGCCACATTAGTAGACTAATATATTGCATTCTTAGTTTTTCTATATAGCACTCCTGGCAAAGAAGCAGGGCTCAGTACAAATCAATAATTAAAAATTATCTTGGCCTACAGCAAACTAACTCTCTACAGAAGGAGGAAACCACAGGGAGAGAGAGGAAAAACAGGGTCAAATAGATTAAAGGACTAGCACAGGGTCCAGAAGGCCTGAGGCACAGAGAAACCCCTGAGCAGCCATGGCTACAGGGTCTTTTGTAGATGGGATCACAAACTGGAATCCTTGCCCTCAGTGACATGGGAGTTTTACCTCAACTGGCCCCAATTCAGTTGTGTTACCAGAGGCTCTGGGGCAATATTCTTCATGTAATATTCTTCATGCAACTTCTCGACCTGGTTTCTCATCTCAGGAAAGAGGCTTGTAGCTATGGAGGAAGGGTCTGGCCAGTGTCACTTCAAATGTGTGTGTTTTATGTGCATAAATCTCTGCACCCAGATGGCAGCATCTGCCTGTTCCCTCCAGGACTGTATATCCCACTCCAGCTATTGGAGTTAAAAAAACCCAAAACACCAGGTCCTTTGCAGCTATATTTTCCCCAATACGTATTTGGACTCTGCAGACATGAACAGCTCCTATTAATTGCCCATCAGGGAGATGTTACTGCCAGGGAGTAGCTGACAACATTTTGCTCTCATCACAACACAGTAGTAAAGTCCCAGAAGGCAGCTTAGCAGTGTGTCCTGTCAGACCTGGTTTGTCTGTGTGCCTGTGCAGTGGAAAGGTTAAAATGGGAACCAAGCTGATCACGTTCATCTCCATAGCTCCTGCCAGCTGGACTAGGGTTGGAGCAGCATGCCTAAGAGGTTGGCAGGCAGGGAAAGGAATCCACCCTCTCAGCCATGCTAATGCCCCATCAGGGCTAGGTTGTTCAGAAAACCACACCTTGACTTTAGACCAGGCTCCAAATGAGCTGTGCAGACAGTGAGAGGAGGAAAAACAGATGCACAGTCTCGTCAACACCATTCCTCAGCAATGTCCCTCCTCTTTCTCCAATGCATAATCCACAAGTCTTGGAAAATCAGCCTGCAGATCAGTAAGTTTAATGTGAAGATATGGGTTCTTCAGGTGTGAGGTGCCAGGAGGCACAGTATTTTAAAGACCACAGGCAGAGTCAGCCCTTGCCAGACTGTAATGGCTCTGCAGTGTGCCGGGCCAATGTTAACTGAACAAGGATGGCATGAGACCACCACAAACCACAGACCACATGGTTTTCCATGGAGGATTTCCACCATGGAAAAGATCTTACTTCTTGTTTAACCCATGAGATCTGATAAGGTCAGAGTGGAAGGTGGAATGAGTACCTACCCACCTCACTTATGTAGGTGCCAAAGCCTTTTACTGGCCCTTGTACAATGGACTGCCTTCAGATGGCTACTGCCCAGGTCTCAGAGGGTGGAGAAAGCATCTGAGTTCCACAAACACAAGAACAAAAGCACTGCCAGAGACTAGAACAGAAGGAGCTTGTTACTGTCACAAGGACACTTACGTTGGTTATCACAATAGTGTATGATGCGCCGAAGTCGAGCAGCCCTAATTCCAGGGTGAATTCTCCTGTTCCAGTTATGCATTTTCCATTATTATATCTAGATACAATGATGAAGCACAGTAATTCCCAGTTAGTCCCACAGACAAAGAGCACAGAGCAGAGCTATCAAACATGCCCCTACAATGGAGCAGGAAGGGCTTATGATGTAAAGCCGCAGTCACGTTTATGCAAGATGATCATTAGACCACTTGCCATCTTTTCCTTCCAGAAACACTTGGGCACTGACCAGAGCTCACTAATGACCTGGGCTGTTGTTAACATTCTAAAATGGTTTCTACTTCTTCCTAACACTTTTTGTTTGGTTGTTTTTTTCCCTTCAAGTTTATTTTCCTTCCAAACTTTTTTCCATTCCTTCAGAAACTGTGGGCCAAACAAGTTAGCCAAGGTCAAGCAGCCTTCAGGAAATCAGAGATAAGCACCCACAAGCCACTTTGTTTCCTTTCAATAAAGCAAATTAGCCTTCATATTTGTTTTTCTGATTTTGGATGTGTGAGATGGCACAGAGGCTCAGCAGCATTGCCACAATGGCTGCTGCATCCTACTAAATTGCAGCAATAAATATTTTGGATGGAGCTGATGCAGAGAAAAGCCATGAAGCTTGTTTTGAAACACTGCAAATGCCAGAAATACCCTACAAGAGCCAACTCCAGTGCTGCCAAACCAAGGCCATATGGAGCCCCTGCCTAACGAGCCCAGCCTGCAAAGCTATATAATGTTATTTGATGTTACCAGCCCACATACCAACACCTTGTAGCATGGAATATGAATTTCCCTTTCCCTGAGAGCACCCTAAGAGCTTGGGCATGACAGAATATCAAAATAGAGCAGGCAACAAATGACAGAGGGGACTTCACCATGTCCCACCTTCCTCCACTGACAGATGCACAGGAATGGCCAGCCTCTTCCCTCTGGGCCCCCACATAGTGTGAATAAAAGCTCAGAGAAAGTTAAGTGCTGTATCTAGACTTCTTCAAAAGGATTTTGGGGTTTCCAAAATTCCCCCGACCTGACTCCAAGAAAACTCAGATTACAGCCTAAACTAGGATGCCATTATACTCATGTCATGGGAAGAAAGTTTCCACTCTTGGTCCCTACTGATTTTATCTTACCAAAGCCATAACAGCCCATGGCAGGGAGCTAGCTCAGACACTGTTTGGAGGCTGAATCTGTTCAACTGCTTATTATACACAGAGATAGTGATTTACTGTCCTTTGGCTTGGACACTTTGCAAATGAAATGCATGGTGCTTCAGCACACAGAGCACTTCCTCTGGGCAGAGTCAATAATTCTGGTTTTTGACAAACACCTCCACCCACAACCTAACGCCAAGACAATAGCAAGGCAAGTTTTGCTATTCACCCATTAAAAGGCCTCAGTGAGGGCCTTCAGCACAGCAAGTGAAACTTACTTGTCCCTCTCTAGCAGCGAGTACTCAGAGGCACTGTAGTTTTTCTGAACAGGAATGAAACGTTTGCTGTCAATGGTGAGGTTGACATCTTGGCTCAAACCATTAATGAATCTGCAAAGAAAGCACACTTTACTGGGTTGTCAGGGCAGGAAAAGCACGGTATTGGACACTTCAGAAGAAGCGTGCTCTCTCTCCCAAAGCATTCTGTAACTCCACAAAGTTATGCTAGACTCTCCTGCAAGCTACCAATATATTTGTCTGATTTGTCCAGTTTTTCAATGTAAGATTAGTTTTCCCTGCTGTGTAATTTACCCTCTTTCTCTCCTGTGAAAAGTGACCCTCACTTTTTGTGGGTTAGAACTTCCAGGCAATCTCTTCTTCATGACATTCAAAGATTGTTCTGTGGCTGTTGAAGAGGACAGAGCCCTAGCCCACCCCAGGAAATTATACATTTGGGTCTCCTTATGAGCGTATGCACCATTCTGGCATACTTTCCAAGGAGTTTCTACCAATAGGGAAACAGTTTTCTAGCAAAATAAGCTATTTTGACCACAGTCAACACTTTCATGAGAATGTTCAGGTTTGGGTATTTTTCATACAGTGTTTATATGCTTTTTCATACACAAAGGACCATTTCCTTTTGACAACTCAAAGAACCTTAGCAAACCCAATCCCATTTCATTTGATCTGATTGTGTTTTAAAATATTTTGGTTTTCAGTTCTTAAAATGGGGGTAAAATCCCTGAAGAATAGTGAAATCTCTTTACAAATACCTGAAGGGAAAGTTTTGGGATTCTGCCAAAACTGTTCCCAGGAAAATATAAAACATTCCTGACTGCAGGTATTAACTCACATCTCCAAGGTGGTGTTTAGTCAGTAGAAGCTTTCACAAACCCAGAGCTATGAAGAGACACTGCTCTCCTGTAACTGTCAACATAGGCTTTCAGATAAGGGAGTCGGTCGTTCTTTTATACTATCTAAAGATTCTGGGGTTGGGTTGTGGTTTTTTTTGTTGTTGTTTGGCTTGCTTTTGGTGGATTTTCTTTTAATTGCAGCTTGTCCAAATCCTCTAGAAAGGCCAGCTGTAATTTTTTAATTTTTATTGGGGGGGGGGGGGNATTTTGGTGGATTTTTGGGGGGATCTGCTGCTTCTGCATCACAGCAGCCTTGCATAGGTCTGGTGACGTGGTGCTGGAGGTAATTGACATCAGTGAGATGGCATTTCGGTGCAGACCAGCACAAGACTGTTCATGGACCAGCTCAGATTTGGAAAGTAGACTAGTTGCTTAAACAGAGCCCAATGCCCAGCTGAATTGTTCATGAGGATGTAAAATTACTGCTGTATCCAATTTAGTAAGGTATTGTGCATGGGTGATATAAACAAACGTCATGGGTTGGCCAGTTTGCAGAGGATAAATGGCAACAGCTCCTTTCCAGATTGCTGTTTCTCTTTCTTTCCCAAAGAGGTGGGACACAGTGAGGTGAATTAGCACTCTTCCAAAGGGAGGAGATCTTTTACGTTGCCATCTCAGCCCAGACCACCCTAGGCAGTAAGCAGCAATAACGCTCAGCTCTGCATGGCAAGTGTGGGAGGTGACACGCTGTCAAGCCTCCACAGCTGACACCCAAGTGAGGACTAGATCCCAACCTGAGAACATCTGGGTTATGTTACATACAGTTTGCATCAGACAAAAGCAGTTTCCCTCATCCCACCACCTCCAAATCCCAAAAAAAAGCCATTCCTACCTAACAGCTGCCAAACCGTTTTCTGGCTTTATTTCCAAGTCTGTAATCTAAAGGGAGGAAGAAAAAAAAATCAAACATTTATTAATGCTTCCTTGTAAATAATGTGTAGCAGAAAACACCAGCATCTGTTGTTGAACACATGTGTTATAAACCCCATGGAAATTGACTGGACCCTCACAGAAGCTTGACATCAGGCCACAGAAGTGAAGTACTGTGAAGCCAATGGGAAAATTTCAGCTCCAGCAGGGGCTTAAGATGAGATCATACTATTTTATCTCCCCACTTTCTATGAAACAAAGGCTACAGAGTTTCAGCCAGTCACCCTTCCATTGAAGCAAGTAACGCCCTACCAAAAAGTCTTTGTCTTGATCTGAAGATAGCAAGAGAGGATTATCCATATTAGCCTCTTTCAATGATTAATTGCCATTAAGTAAGAGTCCCTTACTCCTACAAAATCTGCCACTTCCTAACTTTCAGATCTTGGTTCTTGGCATTCTTGCAGACTTCACAGAAGCCTAAAGCCATGAATAGGTTACTATTCTGATCTTCATGTACCACTCATATTTTCCCTGACTTTGAATACTCAAGAGATTAAACTGTTGTATGGTGCTGGCAGAGAGCAGGAGAGACCAAGTGCACTGAGTTTGGTTTTGCTCATGGTCTCTGCAGACACACCCCTGAAACTGCCACCTGATTGGGCACACTGGGGACTGAGAGTGCCTCTCCTGGAGATCACAGCTAGAGCATCAGTTCAATAATTAACATGTTCTACATTCTTTTGAGGAGAGCCTGTTTTGTGTACAATGCTGAAAAAAGGCAGTAAGGACAAAGCCCTGCCATGAAGATTATACATCACACAAAAATAATAAAGAGCAAGGTTCTTGGCTGGTAGAAGTCCACAGTTGTGCCATGTCCACTTAAGCTGGCAGGGCAATTTCAATTTGTGATACCCACAGATGGAAGCCAGGCAAGCCAAAAGGGACAGTTTCTACCTTCAGAAACTGGCTTTCTCTTAAAATTTCTATCCCTTTCTCCACACTTTCTTCCTGATGTTAAACCCTGAGCTTCTGAGACCAAGGAACCAGAATTTTGGTATACCCATAAAATGTGTATTGTACTTCAGTCTGATATGCTGATCCACAAATAATGTATGCCCTAAATAATAAATAGCTACAGTGAATAATAAATGTCAGAGCAATAAATAATAGACAACTTTTTGTTTTCCATGGAGACACATGGGGATTAACACTCTAGTTTGTTGCAGACAGGCCAGTCAAATTATTACTCGCTTTCATCGATGATCCCCAGAGCCCTCAGATTCATTTCCTGCCCACTCAACAGCTCACAAAGGAGAAGAAACCAATTTCATATTGGCTCCTTCCAGGAAAATCCTCCCACCTGAATGAGGGGGGCAAACCCAGCAGTGAAGGAAGCTGGAGTGGGCCATGGAAACTCCAGGAGAAGCCTTGCGACACAGCAGTGATGTTGGCATTGCCCTCCTCGTGTTACAATGCTGGAAAAGTGAGCATCATTTATCACACTGTCTTCCACTCCTCCCTTATCTACAGCTGAGAGTGACAGGTCAATGGTATCACCCAACAGCACTGCTCTTCCCCAGTGCATGGGAGCCTGCCCATGCCAGGGTGGGCATTAATTTAAGCAGAGGCTCGACAGCTGGGACAGCATGGAGATGTACTGAAGCTCAAATTGCTTTGCTCCACCCTGTCGCAGGCTTTCTCTTTTTAAGGACTGCATGAAAACCACTGTAGGAGCATCCATTTTTTAAGGATGGATAAAAGCACACAGTCATCAGGGTCACAGGGAAACTCAATTCACTTGTGTGATAAAAAGACCCAGGCTCTAGACCATAAAGCTGAAAAAAATCCCAATGTTAGAAAAACATAAATTCTTAAAACTCCTCATTTTTAAAGATAGTTATGTTATTTCTGCTCTATAATATTGAATGCTTAGTATGGCAACCCTGCAAGGTAGGAGGCTGAGGAACTGCACAGAGACTTGATATTTTTGCATGAGGACAGATTCTGGTGGCATTTACACACATACATACACACCTGCCACAATGTGCAGTAACACCATACATTTCAAGCAAGCTTCTCAGGATACAGCTGCATGTAAAAGACATCAGAATCCAGCCCTACACATCCCATATGCATCTCTCCAATTGTTGTGGCAATACACAGAAGTCCAAACGCAGCCAGCTCTGCTGCAGAGCCTGAAATGAGCTTAATCATTTATTCTGTTCAGCGAAACAAATGGGTCTTCTGTGCATTTTCACTAAACACACACAATAACTAAACTCAGAATCATTCCTCTGATGCTTTTATTCCATGCCCAGCCCCAGAGCCTCTTTAATATCTTTGCTTTATAGAACCATCTTTGGGGGAAAATCTCTGGCGCTCTGTTTCTGCAGCTTTCCCAAACTCTGCTGCCTAGCAGGCATGACTCTGCTCTCCCACTGCAGCATTCACTGGATTAAAGTGTGCCCAGAAACCCTCAGATGCCATAACGCCTCTATTAATCAACCAGCAGAAATGGGTACAGATCCAGTGCCGCTAGCTAAGAAGTCAGGTTTAGAGCATCTGAGAGCAATCAGACAGACACTGCAACTGAGCAAATGAATTAATGAGCCCATTACCCCATTGTATCATCACAGCCATTGAATTAATACCGTATTTACACTTCACTCCCACACTCACTAAGCGGCTTGATAGGCTTCCTTCTGCCTCAAAAACAATTAAGCTGTATACTGATTTTTCCTTCACGGTGTAGTTAAAAGCAAGAGACAGTCCTTGATGTTGTAGGGTGAACTGAAGGCTCTGTTGCTCTCCATTCAATATTAATTTTGAGTACTCAGCTGGGTTCTGTGGGGAAAGAAAAAAAAATTGGTTACACTTTCTTCAGATGAAAAAGGGTCTGGCTCTTCCCACCAAGTACAACCCTGTCCCCTCTTCATGGGAGCCTCTGAAGAGAGGTTAACAGTCAGAGCTGTCTTCTAGAGCAAAGGACCTGTGATGACCTATAGGCTTTTGGCCAGAGAAGCCAATGCTTGGAGGACCTTCCCTTGTCGGATGCAACCTGAAGGCCAGGGTACACCTTCTGCCCCCACAGCTACCCTTTTCCTTGGCCTTGCTCTGCCTCAATGGGACGACATCTAAAATCAGAGCAGGCAGCTGGTAGCCAATGGACTGTTTTGGGCTGCGTCCCAAACTTGCTGGACCTGTAAAGTAAACTGGAATCTGAAACAGGAACGAACCCAGTGCCCATGCCCAGTTAATTGCCTTCCCATTTCTTTCAACCTTTGCAGCTAAATGCTCTTCAGATGCCATCCAAGATCCCAGCAGCAATGCCTGCTCTGAGCACTGAGAGATGTGAGCTGAATGCTCACATGCTACATGCTCATCTCAGCACCATTATCCTTTATTGTATTCCTAATTGCAGGTGAACATAGTTAGCCATTTCCTCCTTTGCCATGGAAGTATGCATCCAAACCATCCATTTCTGTTTCATGAATGGAGGCAATATGCTCTGTTTTTAAAGCTATTCCCATGCACTTCTAAGGTAGTGGAAAACAATCACCAGCACCTGTGGGCTTCATTAGAAAGTACCTGAAAAAAATCCCACCCTTGCTTCAATGGGACATAAGTCAGGCCTTCCAGCCTGGTACATTTGCTTACCTGAAAAGCCTCCACAGGCTGCTGAAATAAGTCCTGGTTTTGGATTGTTACTTGAACAGGGTTCTTTGCCAAATTCAGGACCCGAATTAAACTCTCTTCTGGGACAAGTTGAGGCATCGCAGTTTCCTAATTAAAGTAAAAGGCTTTAAGTGCCATCTGTATGCTTTATTAGCACTTTAATATCTTCTTCATTTTTAGCCATAATAGTCTTCCTCTCTGTAATGACACTTTTCTATCCCTTCCTCATCAGAAGTTGTACTGAGTGAAAACTGGATATAAATCTTATTTAGGGAGGTTTCCTCATAGTAACTCAATAGCCAAAAACTATTTTTGTTCCTCCCAAAACCTGCTCTTCCTACCACTAACAGCACAGGCTACACAGCTGCTGGGCAGGTAGAACAAACTCACAGGTTTTATTATACAGCTCCCTAGTGTCTGGATTTAACCAACTGCAATATCAGAATGGGAAAAAATTGTGCTTAGCTATCGAAAGCAGTGACCAGAATAATTATTTCCCATTGCAGTCAGTGACTGGGAAAAAAAATTAGGCCAGAAGCTAAGCAGTTTTGAAAATCCCACTCCAGCTCCATGTCCATAATCTGTGCTTTTGCATCACTTGACACCATGCTATCTAACAGCCAACTGTATAGATCTTATTCCCTGTTTTCTGAGAAAGAGATGACGATGCCTCCAGGACAGAGGTATCTCCTTCTGTCAGGAAACATTTCCTAGAAAGAGTATTTCAATCAGCGTCAGCTTTGTACTATCTGCAGATCTAAAATGAATTGGGTTTTTTTCAAACTCCTCTCTTTTCTCACTTCATTTTGTAGTAGCTGCCAGCAATACTTCAGAGCTACTAATTTTTATTCTATCTCATCCTATAACTTGGATATTGCAGGCTGGATAATTTGAACCTAACTCAGTGAGGAGACACACTGTCAGAGAAGACAGGGTGACACCGATTTCCCTGCACCCACATGCTGCTCTGGACCAACACGCCTGTTAATGGTATCCAGCAAATCCCATTACTACGGCTTTTCACCTGCACTACTCACAACCAAGTCAAAATGGGCCATCCTATCCCCCTCTTTGCCAAAGCTTTTAGTGGCCTTCAGGGTAAAATATCCACGCAAAGGCAGAGGTGGATGTCAAACTAACATTGCCTCTGCCCAGAGGAGTCACCCACAGCCAGAGCAGACTTTCAGTGCTCAGCCAGAGCTGCTGGAGCTGACAATGACAGCATTTCTTTGCCCACTTAAAGAGATTGCAAAGAAGACCTGAACCCACAAAATCTCATTTCAGCAGGAGACTTGTCAGTGGATTCACCTGAGGAACCAGCAGATGTTAATCCAGGGCTGTGTGCCAGCCACTCTAACAGAACATTTTAAATATACTTGGAAGCTTTTTAAAAATTAATCCTACTAACTTTTGTGAGCCGAAGGTCGGCCAAAGTCTGCACAAGGCTGGTCACGGGCCAGAAACAAACGGTATAAATGTGCAGGGACTAACATAGAATTTACAAGAGAGATGCTGCTATCTCGTCTGGAGATGCCTGGCAGTCCCTGATGCCTGTGACTATAGAAGTGACTTCATTCACCTTTGGCTTGTGAATAAAACACATCCCCACCCTAAAGAAGGAAAGGAATTGAATCTAAAAAGCAAAGCCAGCATACAACCGACCCGCCCCCAACAGTAAAATATCAGCAAGCTGCAGCAAGAAATAGGCGAGAGAACAGACTACCTTTTGGGAATTAATCACTAGCATTAACTAGATGTCTGTCAAGCACTTTGACGATGGAAATCTAGAATATAGACCAATACAGATGACCGGCACAGCACAACTGCAAAGACTAGAAGGAGAGAAAGAGACACAGAGAGAGGGATACAGAGAGACAGAAAGAGAGAAAGGGGAAAGTAGACAATATAAGAATTATCATTAGCCACTGGGTCAGTAAGCTTAATTGTAAAGAATATGTTACCAATTATGATCATGGACCACAATTTTAAAAGGTTTATCTAACAGGCATAAATAAAAATAACCCGGGGAAAGAAAGCATTTCTGAGGAGTCCCTTGTGCTATACTTACATTTATTTTGATTTCTACAATGGCTGCAAGTCCAAACGCCATCCCTGCAAGGATCATACCTGTTGCCATTTTCCTAATAGGTCTATGGAGCAAATGAAAGAAGTGCCATTAAGAAAAAAAAAAAAAGCAATTTAAAATATAGAATAACATTCCTCAGAGCCAAAGATGTGCCAAAACCATGTAATAAACTGTCCAACAGGTGGCACTGGGGATGACAGCCTGTTTAAATTGCCAATCATTTAACTTAAAACTATTCTATTATTCTGTATGAGGCCAGCACTGAGGCCAATTAAAACTGATATGCCATGAAAAAAAGCTCTTCACTTGCAAGTTTCATATTCTCTCATTCCTAGCTCTTCTAGTGGGAATAGCTCGTGGCATTATGTTAACCTATGATGTTGGAAGGAGCACTAGAACTGACATATCTTCAAGTCCCTTTTGGGAAAGGCAAAAGAAAAGCAGCACGCTCCTTAGCAGCAGGAATGAGGAGAAGAAAAATGTATAGTTTGTGTCATCAATGTTTCTGACCATCTGTGGCATCATTCTGGGTTCTTTCTCATGCCAATACATTTACATTTCTAGAGAATAAAGAGCTTGCTTCTGAACTCAGAGCAAAACTAGTGCAACTCTACCAGAGTTACATGAGGCAGTCTGAGATAAAGCAGAATAAAATGGGCCCAGAACAGCAGGTCCAAACTGTGCATTGAGTTGTTGAGATTTGACAAACCTGATTCTAGACTCAGTGGTCTCCACACTTTGTAATGGTTTGGGTTCACTTTCCAGATAGATTTGGCTGTGGAAAATCCAGATTAGGAACACATATTCTCTTTTTTGCTATATGCCCTGGGATTAAAAAATGCTAAACCACACAGGCTAACTCCCTGCAGGCTACGGTGTTTCCACAGCCACTTCTACAGCTAAACTGGACAGAAGACAGTTAGTATCCCACATGCAGGGGACAGAAACAGCGTATCATCCACTCCTGATTGGTGCATGAGTTTGTGCTGCTGGGTGAACTAGTCTGTGAACTGATCATCAGGCAGGAAGTTTTCTGTCAAGCTGGGGCTCAGTCCAAGGCACGGACTCACACTGAGGTAGCACGGAGAAGCACAGCTTCTGATGTTTCCTTCAAAGGACACCACCACAAGGCTGCCCAATGTCTTTGATATGTCTTTAGCTGGAAGTAATTCAGCATGATGGCAGGGCATCAGCAGGGTGAATGGGTAGGTTTATAAGGCTCCTTCCAACCCCACTTGATGTGGTTTTGTCTATCCAGCATTTCAGTTTGGATTAGGAGCACGCTTTTTAAGTCAATCTCCCACTCATCCTCTCTTCCCACACTGCGGTTCATGATGAGAAATGGTGCTGGAGCATGGAAACTGGGTTCTTTTCAGCTGAAACTGCAGTGGCAGAGGCACTCCATGAGTGCACATAACATTCTCACTGCTAAAGGGCACCAGTCCACAAAGGCAGACTACAGATACTCTGAAATCCCCAAAAATGTATAAAGTGGGTCTCAGAACCAATGTGGAGGTCTGCTCTTATTACACTGCACATCTTGCTAACATACACTTGGAATAAAGTGCTTGGGCCATACAGAAATTCCCTTATGTACTCACTGGATGAGATTCTAGTGTGGAATCTGCTTTCGTAACACCACATGTAACCCACATGGGACAGTGAATTTGTCCCCACAGGGACCTTTTGGGGAGAGATTTCTTTAGGGGTGGTATAAGAAATAAAGTGACGAACAGATTGATAACATTCAAAGGGGGACTGTTCACAACTGCTTTCAGGGAAAATCTGTACAGAGCAGAATCCAACATCACTCAATGTTTCCCCTCTAGAATTTCCAGGGCTTATGGAAGAGGGCAATGCTGCCTATTGAGGCTGAAGCAGAAGCAATACAGGGAAGGGTGAATGGAAATTTGTATTTCTTCTCCTTAAAAGCTGTTCTGCACATTTGCTGCAAAAGAATAAGAACTGAGGCATCTGCATTGTCCCCAAGTACTTACGTGAAATTAAATTTGCACATGTTTATCAGGGGGTAGAGCCCAAGGTCAAAAACTGGGATGAAGACAAGAATAAGAAGGGGATTTAAGAACTGCAATACAAAAGAATGGGAGTTTAGTGACTAGAAAGCAACTTTCAGTAATTAAAATCATAAAGCACTGTCCTCCAGAAATAATTCCATTACAGAAAGGACATGAACAAACACTTAAAAACCTCCTTTTAAAATATAATCATAGTTTGCACTCCAACAGTTTCTGCTATTTAGTTTTCACAGGCACAAATACATTTTGTTCTTATCCTCCCTCCAAGAGGTAAGCAAGCATCACTGGCCCAATTTCCTGAAGAGAGAGCTGAAACATTATGTTTTCAAAAAGTACAAAACCCACTGACAATAGAGGCAGGTGACCTCCGGTGCTGTGGTAGGACCTTACAACAAATCAGCAATAATGGAAACATCTTGGGACTTCAGCAAAACCCTAGAGGAACAGGCACTATTCTGTGAGACTGGCAATTTCTCGCACTTCCATGCAACTTGGTAATCCCCCAGGAACTACATTTCTCCTGGGAGGACCAGAGCTTGTCTGCCAGCCAGCAGTGGCAGAGCAAGAAAATAGAGTGTGATGGAGACCAAGCAGAGAGAGAGATGCTGCTTCAGTTCTGAGGGAAGATTTCAGGGAACAGAACGGCTTTGAATTTCTCCAGAGCTGTTCAGCCTAAGAATTGTAATCAACTGTGACAACACATCACCATCTTAGAGACTTCACATTTTCATCTGCCCTGCAGGAAGCGAGAAAGGAAACGTATTTCAGGTGCAATGCTCATCCCAGAACAGAGGGACGTTAAAAGGAGACACAGCTTGTATTCTCCACGTGCCAGCACTAGTTCAAGAACCATTATGGTGACATGTCTCCCCACACCTCTGCACTATTCTTCAGGATTCAACCTCCATGTTAGGACATCCTGAACCCCAGACTAAGCTTTCAAATCAGCTAGTGAGCAATAAGGCACAGTCCACAGCATAGCAGTCAGCAGGACATCAAAAGGAGCAGAGAAAGGCCTCTGGTCTCATGAGAAAAATAAAAATGAGAGAGAAAAGTCAAATACATTTCTAATGGTTATTTCCTACCCTACAGTATCTCTTACCTGCATTTGGTCGGGCTGAAGGACATATATTCCCTGAAACAAAAAGATATTCCAAGTGATTCATAAACACCATAGTAAAATAGCACATATGGCAAATAAGCCTCAGCAGCAAAGGTGATTTCCTCAAATGCTTTATGTTGGCTTTAGCAGCTGATATTGTGCTCTTGACACTTGTTGTCTAAGCACACAGTTTTTGACGCGAATCATTTTGCAGAAGGAAGCTACACTCAGACCTTGATATATGGCAGCTGGGACACACACTATGACAGATACTGAGATCCATCTTTCAGACTGGCTGAGCCATGAACTAGGCGAGTAGGAGGAATGGGCATGTTAGTGTTCCAGCTGCGGTTTGGACTCAGAGCTTCCTCTCTCCTTGCTTCTGTAATGGGAAAAGCCTAAATCCTGACAGTGAGTGCTCTCAAGCTTCAGGACCCTCTGAGCTCTGTTGGCATTTCTCCTAAGCACCCCAAAAGGATAACAAAAGACCATCCCTCAGCCAGTGGACTGCACAAACACCTCCTTCTTCTGTCCATCTGCCCAGGGCATCAAATGGACTTTGGTCAAGCATTAAACTGTGACTTCTTGGCATGAGCCAACAGTCCTCAAGGCTATAAAGAGGTGCCTCACCCTTGCATCACTGGACCCTATCCCCACATTTGGGCAAGGTTAACAGGGCTGGATGGAGGGATCCCAGTATCCCAAAGGGATCGATGAGCTGTCTCCAGAGAGAGGCTGGATGTCTGAACTCCAGACAACGCTTTTCATTTGAAATTAAGATGAAGAGAACAGGGGGAAAATCAGGAAGGATATAATATCTTCCCAAGAAAGTGTTGTGGGGTTTGTCTCCTGTCTGTCAGGTTTGTCCTGAGCTTAGTCTGGAATGGCTGCCTCTCTCTCAGGTTAAATTTTGGGCTTTAAGTCGATTTTAAAATGGAAAATGGCCACTTACAATCCTAAATTCTGATGTAAGCATCCATAGGCAAGATCTAGATGGCCTGCTAAAACATACATCTGAAAAACAGCTCCATATGGTGGCAACTTTAGGCAGACAGTTGATCTAACATTTATCTGTCACTGCACCCTACACATTTGCCATTCACATCTTTGAAGAACTGTATGGCTACTAAGTAATTAATCCTCACCACGTCTCTACACTATACACAAGAATCCTGCTGGTTTTGAGAGGCGTCATTAATGTATCACCAAGAAAGCCAGAACAGAAATATACAACTACGATAGTTGTAGTTAAACCTTACAAGGGCTGTGTGAATATTCTGTCCTCAGTGGGGGTAAGGAGGCTGGAAACCCTACCTGCTCAGTGTTACAGAGCAACTGATTACCAGTAGGACAGCACTGCTGACCTTGCAGGCTGCTCATGGCTCCCCAGCCCTTGCTACTTGCCAAGATGTCCTGTGATGAACTGAACGTGGCTGCACAGAGACTCTCACTTCTCATCACCAAAAGTGTAACTCACCCAGACTCATCAAGCAGATGCTCTTAGTACAGCGAGACTCCGGTTAAAAAGCAAGAGCAGTGATGTTACTACTAGTCTTACCAGCCCTGGTGACATTAAGTACTTACAAAATCAGCATTCATTTTTGTGGCTTGCAAAGTCCACCTGGATCCCTAAGGAGAAAACAGACAGCTGTAAAGCCTTCAAGATGACCTATGGTACTAGAAAACATGGGGACAGGGAAGAAAACAGTGCTGGAGGTGTTATTTCATATCTATTCCTTCCCCTCCCTTCCCTGTAACACCTGCCAGTAGGCAGGGCACATTCATCCTTCTCACCCTCCAGTGTCAGACACTCAGCAGGACTGTGAAGGGGTGGCCAGCAGTGATGGTGGGCACTGCCTTAGCAAGCCCCTGGAGGCCTTGTAGGAGCGTGGCACTCTGTGTCCCCAGGATGCTTTGGTGTTAGCCTGGAAAGACAAGGGTGCAAACCCAGGCTGGTAGGCAGACCTGCAATGCGCTCTACTGTACCTGCTGATCAAACAGGGCCCAGAACATTGGCAGCGGTATGAAGAGGAAGAGAACACGTGTCACCATTTTAACCTCCCCAATCAGCTGCTTCTATAATGGGAAGAGGCAAAAAGGTAAGATGGGAGTGAGAAGCCAGCAGGTGATTCAATGCACAAAGCATGACAGCCCCTGTTTCTTTCTTCATGGCCAGTTATTCATTGCATTTACTCATGATATCAGACATATTTGCAATTCTCCACTTCAGTGCAGAACCTAAACTGTCCATTAAGGGTCAGGAGAGTACAGATGTGGGAAGTGACAGGACAAACGAGAGCCCCATCTGTGGGAGGAGTGGTGTGGTCAGGCCAGTCTTACTGTCTTCCCTGTATGTCTGCCCATTTCCCTCCAAACCTGCCAGAGCATTACTCACCGAGTATTTTTCTGATGCCCAGTCCAGCCAGTGATCTCTCTTTGGAATCTCACGGGAGCGGTTTTTCAGCCGGTTTTTAATAGCAAACTAGGGAGAAAAACAAGTGAGTAACTTAACTCCTTCGTGGCATCCCTACCCTTGTCACATTCCCAACACAAGGCTGCCCTCCCCACCACCCCCTAACGTAAACAGGACCAGAAAATTCCAGGGGTTTGTTGAACACCTCCAAAAGCTCAGATTGCATGCTTTATGACCAATCCTCTGCAGGGAAGTTTCTGTGACACCGATTGATTAGAAGTATGATGTAGGAATGAACTATCTCTTGGGCTTGCTTTTCAGAGAAAATGTGACACAAGCCCCCAGAGACTGTTTCATGCTTGATTTGAAACCTGCTACTTGTTAAAGCTTTAAACATCATTTCCTCAGTTGTCTTCCAAAAAGCACCTCTTGAATTGACCACTGTGCTGGGGAAGAAATGCCTTGTTACACAAAGTGATGTCAAAATCAGAACTCTCACTCCCTTCGTGTTCTGTAGACCTTTCTTTGCATATTCTTGGTGCAGCACCATGTCTCATTCACTCCTAGACCAGCTTTCAAGCTGGTTTTGCATTGGAGGAGAAATAAGTGACATCAAATTTGTAATCTGTTTATTCATGCTGTGTGCTCCAGTCACTGAGCACATGGCCACCCTGGCAAAAAGAGTGGCAGACCTCACTTAGAAATACTATCCTTAAGATCTCTCCCAAGATTTCCCCAAGGTAAATCTGTCACTAGGAATGACCCAGGTAAAAAGAAAAGATCTGAAAAGGAAACATGATTATCCACCTAATAATAAGAGAGTATTTTTTCATATACCATATTCAGCTCACACACTATGAAAAATAATTGATAAGACTATAAAGCATCTTCAGTAGGTACCTCTTGCATTTACATGAACATACTGAATGTGCATAATATGAATGTGTACTATTACTGTCTGCTGAACTGATAAACTTCAGTAAAACTATTCAGCTGAAAAAAATTGAGTCATCGATCTGATACTCTGTGAGTTTCTGAAATTTCCTTTCAGCTCAGTCTCCACTAGCATCTGCTGCTAGTGGTTCTACTGACGTGAACTGAGCAGTTCATGAAGCTAAGGAAAAACAATTGAAATGTTCACAGAATAAACTAGGACCTAAATGTGTTTCTTATTCCTTCCAGCTCATCAGCAAGATATCCAGGAACAGCATACAGAAGAACTCCAAATGTCACCTCCCCTTTCCCTCTGCACTTGTCTGCCCTGCAACCTCACGCATGAAAAAGAAAGAACAGCACACACTTACACCGATGCATTTGCACACTTCAAGTAAGACGTTTCCTTGTGGTGGCGTTTTTCTGTACAGTCCACTTCCAGCAATGAACACCACTGAAAAATATTATATCCCAAGTGGCATTTCCCATAAATGAGGCTTAGTCCTGCATTGGCTTCTGGGAAGGATTCCCCACCCCTGTATTCAACAGAAATCCTCTGCCCTTGGGGCTTACAGAATTGCACTTTTAACAAAGTAAACATACGGGACTCTCTAAATGACTTCAGATGGGAGAAAATGCAACATCCTACAAGCAGCAGTGAAGCAGTGTGATCCCTAGGAAGTCACCAGCATCCTCTAATGATCTGGGTTGGCACAACAGGCACCTACACGTCTGATTCAGGCTGGGAACCAAAGCTTTGAAAATCTCCTCACCTATGCATTTTGTAAGCTAACCTTAAGATACAATCCACATTGAATTGCTGCAGCTGATGCTGGAAACCAGCCCTCAGTCATTGCAACCGTGTGAGGATTAACCCAGAGGCAACACGGGCTCTGTGTGCTTGCACCTCACACACATTTCAATGGAAACTGCCATTAAGGTCCTTGTATCACACACTGGTGTTGACAGACATTACCTCCATTTATGGTTTCCACCAAGGGATATACAATTTAAGACAGTGTTTTGTTGTGGTTTTCTCCCCTCAAAGCACAAAGAATATTGGACCTAGGCTTCAAATCCTATCAGAGAGAGGGCTATCTGATTACATGTCATTTGTTCTGCTCCTTTAGAGCCCCTGAGCACATTGCAATTCCAAAGATGCTAGCAGGGGGAAGCACAATAAAAGCCGAGCGTGAAATCCCTATAACAAACCAACCTCAGCACTTTAACCAAATTATCTGGGTCAGTCCGCAGCCAGTGGAGAAATGCAGGCACCTCTGTCCTAACACAGGAGGCCTGGGACACTGCAGGGAGCTCATGGTTTCCCTTTTCTGACTACGATGACCAGTCCAGTTTTGACTTGCAGAACTGTCAGAGAGAACTCTGAAGTCAGTTTAGGTGAAAGACACTTGTGCAAAGTCACCTGGAGTGGGTAGTTGCACTACCCAATTTTTAGCATCTTCCTGTGGATGTGTTGGTGCCTCTAAAAGGTGATTCATTAGGTTTGCTGGAATACCTTCTGGTGATGCCAATGACTCCTTTGGGAACCGAGGTTCCTGCATTAGGTTTGGCATTTGGAATGAAAAAGTATCAATCTTTCCCCACCTTTCAGAAACAAAAGCAGCCCAGAAGATCTTGCTCTGTAAGATATCCAGACTACCTCTAAATCTATTCTTGCCTTCCATCATCACTGGCAAAGAGCTAGTCAAGGCTGAAAGAGTATTTTCCCCAGTTCTACATGCTGCTCACATAGTCAAATACATCAGTTCCAAAAGCATTCTAGTATGTTACAAAAGAACACAGAGCTGCTTTGCCAGGCAGGCTGTGGAATCTGGAAGCAGGACACTAGCTAAAAACACATTTCGATTGATGTTCTCACCAAAACTGCAATATTTACATGTCCTTTTCCCCCTGGGCAGCTAGTATCCTGCTAGAAACATTCATCACACAATGATGCACAGAGGAGCCTGTGCTCTCTTAAACTGATAGAAAGAGGCCACGGGGGAAAAGACAAGCTTCTAAGGCCCATGACCATGCACTTTTTTGAAAACAATTGGTGTAACGTTAGCTGTGGCCTGATGACATTTCTCCAGTGTCCTGATTCTTCTCTCGGATGGAAGTTTGAGGGGAGAGAGCAACATTCACATTCTCTGGGGGACGAACTTTTCAAATCACAGACGCTGTGGTGAAGTCACACAATTGCTTGTTCTCTCAGTTAAGCTACAAGCTGAATGAGAAGTCACCTCATAGTGTGTGAAAACCTCTCAAATGCAGCATAATAAGGGGACTGCTCCCCTCAGCAGCTTGCAACTGTGAAACTAAAGCTAATGGGGTGTCTTCCGTATTGGCTACCAAGGAGTAACAGTGCAAACGCGGAAATTGCTGAGTATTTTATAAGGGTTGAAGAAGAAATCTTGACAAGTACATTAATGGGACTAAGATGTAAGGTTTTGGAAGTAGGATGATTGTGGCTGCCTCCTTACACTTGGACAATAAGGGCTTTTTATTGCAACATAATAATACGCTGTCACTGTAATTGTGGGAACTACTTCAGCCAAGCAACGTGAGACAGCTCAGAATAAAGTAATGTCTCATTCAGCTCCTTCTGTGATTTCTGTGTGGTGCATGGACTCTCAAGCCAAAGTCTGAGCCATTAAAGATGGTCCCAAGCTGCAAAGAGCCTGTGGAAAGGTTAGAAGTGGCACGCTAAACTTCTCTTTATAAGCTGCAGAACTTTGAGGACTGCTCAGATTGCAGTTCAAAGGCCAAGCCTTCTCATAGCCAAAGCTGCAAGCCATCAGGAGAACTGCTTTGGCACCTCCCTTTGCTTTATAGAGCAAGGCAATTGTGTTTTGAAACATCCACCAGACCACCCTTTCATCAGTATCATGATAAAAGATTGTGGTAAAACCATGGTCTGTTTGCCCACCACTAAGGGAACCAGCGATTTTTCTTGCTGTTCTGAACCGTGGAATTGGTGGATGACCTTGAACGCTTGAACTTCCCATTGTAGCATCCATCCAAAGCAAGCAAATTTGTGCATTTTCTTATCTATCCATGTGCTCAAAAATGGTAACTCCTATTATAAGCATTACTGTTTCCACTCACCAAGTGCCAACACCATCAGTGCTGCTGGGACACCAAAAGCCAGTGCGTAACAGTCCTCTCCAAAACATTTTACATCCCCTGAAAAAGTAGTCAGAAATAAAAACACCTCATTACAGTCAGACTTATGTTACAGGGGCCTTTGATTTGCTTCTCCTAAATCAGTCACTTCCCCTGGCTTTAAATCTTCTTTGCTGGTGCTTGACACTGTGAATTGAATCTCCTTGAAACAGTTGTCCTCCCTTGATGAAGACAATTTGGAAGCAGGGTTAGTGTCTGCCAGCAAAAGCAGCTGATAATGGGATATTGATGAGAACAGTAGAAGGGAGGGGGCAGACACATAGGTAGAAAGAAGCAGCAGGAACTGTAATTTGGAAAAAAACCAACCCACAATATTTAAAATAACCCAAAGCCATTCTGAATTTGCCTAGATCTTAATAACCAGTCCTGTGTTTCCACCACCATTATTTGTGCCAGCTGCATGAGTTATTGAGCTAAAAACCAGAACCTGATTCCATAGCTACCTACAGCAGACAAAGTGGAAGGCAATACCCCTACTAAATAAGTGGGAGCACAGGATTAATTTTAACACTCCAGTTCCCTTTCTCGCCACCTTTGCACTCTCACTAGAGGCAGCCTGCTCCAAATGTCAGGCCTTGCAGGAACCCACCAGGAAGCCAGGTTTCTTACAGCATGGCTTTGATCGACCTGAGCCATGGTTCACTGAAAGCCTGTGCCCTTGGACCAGGGCAGCTCTCTCACCACACAAATTTAGAAGCCCAGTTGCAAACAGCAAGCCAGCAGTGGGGTCTGTGTTTGTATGTCAGTGGCTACAAATTACTGCATTGTTACATGGAGCAATTAACACAATGACTAAAGCAAGCCAGTGTAGTTAACAGGAAACCAACCCATGAAGCCTTCACTTGCTCCTGTTTATTGTCCCTGCGCAGTCATGGTCAGCTGCATAGCTCTGTGTGTGCACAGCATTTATTTACTTATTTTCAGCAAATTAGCTGAAATCCAACAAAGCTGTCAGTGAGACATTATGGGCACACTGAACTTTTGACAGGGCAAATTTAGTTGGATTTCTCTACCTGAAAGTATATATTCTACATTTCTGCCAAGTGTCTGCGAACTGCACTTCTTGCTCTACCAAGAAAAACTTTCATACTGAGTAGAAAAATTTTACTCCTTTCCCATCCTCTCCACCTCATTTCCATGTTGCATCTACTTCATTGCTAGGCTGGATTTGCACAGGTTTTGATGTTCAAAGGCAACTGGATTTTCATCTGCTGACTGACTACACTGAGGAAAATCCCATCCCAACAGAACACTGACCTGGGGACACCAGTGAGAAAAAGAGGAAGAGATACAGCATTTGTCTTTGCTCCTACACATGGACAATTGTCCAAAGCCTTGTGAAATGACCTGTTAAAATAATCACTCTAAACAAAGAAAGCTTCCTCAAGGCCATGGGATGGAATGAAAAATACTGGTACAAAGTGTGAAGCCTACCTTGTCCCTGTCCTGCTCCCCATTGCCTACAGCCTGCTGCTCTGGCTCTGCGTCTGTATTTAGAGCATGCCAACCCCCTTGGATTCTAGGGCTGCGATACAATGAAGTAGCTGCAGCAAGACTCAGGGACTCAAAAAGGTTGTGCAAGCTGGCTAGAATATAAAGTAGGTCTTAAATGGGGCACAGGCCTGTGCTTTGTCTTCAAGGCGAGTTGCTCAGGGCTGCAATCTTGCAAGCAGACCCACGCAGACGCGCCTGGGTGCCAGACAGAGCCCTCCAGAAGTCAGTAGCACCCTGTGGGAGGGAGAAGGTAGGACTTGAAACCAGCCCTACTGAGTTTTTCAGCCCAGATGCCCTCACAGGACAGCAGAGATCAGTTCCCATCCACAGGTTACCGGCAGGCAAGACAGGAATAATCCTTCAACGGCCATGGGGATGATTAGGTGATCACAGAGGTCCTTCCACCTTTCATATTTTAATTCTACAGTTCAGGCTGGCTTTGAAATATAACCAGGAATATAGTTTCTGTGAGTTGTCTGCTAGTACTATAAATCTGTTACACTGCTCCAGCAGGATTAACAAGGCGCAAATGCAATACACTGGCCACTCCACAGATAATATAATTTCTGCCATTCAGTTGTCATAAAAGCCTAACTATGCACAGCAGAGTAGAGTCAGAGGGCAGCTAATTTATTGTCTTATTCTATATCAACACTGACCTCTTAATACAGGAGTTACAAACGTGGAGATCAAACTTCCAGCATTAATGGATAAATAGAAGATGGAAAAAAACTTGTTTCTCTCCGAGGTCTAAAACAAGAGAAGACAATATCAATGTCACAGCTAATGCACAGCATTGGGCTTGCAGATTGAACACTATCAATCCTCCTGTTAGGAAGGTTGGGTAAATATTGACACACAGCACATAAAATGTTAAGCAAACATGCTTGCGTTCAGGTGATGGCAAATGCTCACACAAATCAGCTCACATTACTCGGGAAGCGCTTTGGGGCTTTTTGGCATTTCAGAGGAAAAGCCACTGCTTCGAGACTGGTGTGAGACTGGAAGAAGGGGGAAGAGCGTTTACTTATTCAGAGCGAGTAGCATGATTCAGATCCTCTGTCACCTAATTCAATCCAATTTGGCACAGTTTGACAAGCTCATAATTTCTTCCCATGTCTGAGCTCTTTTATTTATTTATTTTTTTCCTCCTCTCCTGTGTAGAAATAGAAAGAGAAACCTGTGTATTTTGAGGAGCCGGTAATGACAGCACAGATGAGAGAGTGACAGCAAATTAGATGTATCCATCAGACAGGAGATTACCAAACTGAGGCCAGTCAACCTCAAACTAATAGGGTAAATTAAATCCACGGGCACAAATTCAAGAGCCTGATGGAGGGATGAACTCTAAGAGAAACAGCTCAGAATTTAACTGATGTTGTAACATATTACAGTTCATATAGTTAAAGGATTCCTGTTATCTTCTTTCCTCCCGTATAATTCATAATTTGGAAGGAATCAAGAACTTGATGCAGAGCTTGGTTCTTTTTGCAGGAGTAATGTATGATGGCATTCAACTGAGAGCAGTCTCCTCTTGCTTGTGAGGGATACCCACATGTACGGTCACATGCACACATATACAGTGCTGACCCTCCTCTCCATGCCTGGGTGGGCCAGCAGAGTGGAGAAGGAAGAGCGGGCTACCTGACTACCCCATGTTCATCTGTATCACCAGCTATGGGACACCTGAGTCAGCAAAAGCAGCATTTAAGGATAGCTCCAGCTCAGGGAGTCAATATATTCCATATGTATCCAGGCTTTGCTCCCAGCTGTCACTAGGTCCTGTATAGGTAGTGGAAAAGTTGCTTGGGACACAGCTTGGTGCCTGGCAGACAGCTCCTTAGGACACCTTGAGCTACGTGTCTATAACTTGAGCATCATTTGCATGCAAAGCTTTAACTTAGCTGAGTGTGAGAAAGCTCCTCAGGGGTCTGGTTCTGTCCCCTCTCCTTCTAATATCTCCCGCCTCCTTCTGTGCCCTGAGACAACAATATTCACAAAGCTAGAAAACAGGAGAAAATGTGAAGAATTGCAGGCAGCTAAAAGAGAACAGTTCAAAAGGAATGAAGCCTGGGATCCAAATCTGTAACAAAACCTCCCATGACTGATGGTGCGGCCAACAGGAAATATTGCAGCTTCATTTGGCAAGAAGCCTCCCATCACAGGGGATTACTGCAGGGAAAGCAGGCAGGTGAGAAGGTGTGGGAGGGATTTTCTTTATGTCCCAGGTGAAGAGGATACTGGGAAGGTAAGGGTGAGAGCCCCATCGCTTCCCACTGCCCCCAGCCAAGGATTCTGGGGGTCCCCTTACTTGGATTAAGATCTTTTTGCCTTGCCCCAGCACTGTTATGAAGACCCCACCAACGTGAGCTTTGGGCTTTTCCACAATTTCATTTCCTAGCATGTCCCAGGCAATATGCTCCATACATTATTTGTAAATGATTTATCATGGATTAAAGGATTTGTAAGCCTTATAATAGCCATCTCTATAGCATGTTCCCATGGTTAATAGCAAAAACCACTGGATCTTACTATCTCTTATACTCCATTTCTATCCTCACCAGTGGTTTTGATTACCTGGAACTTTCTACTGCTAAGATAGTAAGAGTATATTTTCTTCTACCTTTGTGACTAGTTATTTGTAATCAAAAGGAAATCTAGAGAAATGAGCAGTGATCTGTCCTGCTTCCAGAGTAGCCCTGCCATGGTTTGACATGGGTGGTGCACTGGAGTCCTTAGAGTCCTGCCCTCTTCTAGGCAAATTCTCATGCCGTATCTCTAACCCTTTGTATCTGAGTAACTCAGAATTTCTGAGAGCTGAGAAAAACTCAAGCATGCAGCATTCAACATAAGTCTAGAGCAACAATTACCAAAAGGAATGTGCTGGTAAGAGAAGAGGGTAGTGATGAATAAAGAACTTGGGGCATCTTGTTTCACACATTTTCAAATGTCAGTGATGGAAAAAACTGGTCAGAGAAAAGCAGAAGTGAGTACAAAAATAATGACCCAGCAGCTTGCAAATTACACTGATTGGAAAAAAAGAATTCCCTCCCTATTTTCTTAATCTTTAGAGCAGACATACATTAACAACATGATTTGGATTAGCTAATTTGAGAAAAAGTACTGTACACGATAATCCTGATCTCCTTAGCAACCGGAAAATAAAGAAACAAAGAGAAAGCTATTTAGTACTTTAAACATCATATCATACTGTTTGAAAGCAGCTTTGATCCTTAATTAATATGCACAGCAGCCTTCGCATTCATATAGCATATGACAAGTATATTTTGGTTCAGGCTTGGTTTAGCTTGGACTCCTAATCCCAAAGACAAAGATGCTTGGAAATCCCCTGCAGATAAATCTACTTTTCCTGTTTGACCTCCTGCTGAAACAGTCTCCACCACTGTTTCTAGTGGTGCTGTTCTCAAAGTGGCAGATCCAATACTATTACACTCATAAAATACTTACAAGATAACCAGACCAATGGTGTGCATTTACCTCAAAACATAAATTTATCTCTACGTTGGAATAGCATGGGCAATTTATTCATTTTATATACAGAACTACCACATCCCTGTTTTCCAGATGGAATAACTAAGCCCGTGCACTTAAGGGTCAGATGAAGCTTATTGGTGTCCTGAAAACTAAGGGGAAATCAAATGCTTCATTTCATTTTGAATTTTCAAATCATATTTCATCCTACCTGGAGTGGAAGATGAGGAACCTAAGTCCTGTCAAACAGCACTCCAGAGGAGAGAAATATCCTGGTTGGCCCCAAACCTTTCATTCCTTACAAAATCAAAACTTCTCATTCCAATTTTCAAGATTTAAATTTCCTATCACATAGCATAAACCACTTTTTTTCTTCTGAAAGGCAAAGTCATTTCAAAATGGTAAAATACAAAACTTTCTATTCTGAAAAGAATTAATAGAGCAGAACGCATTGTCCTTATCAGAAGGCTTTTTACAGTTTTCTTTCTCTAAATTAGTTTTTCTTGAAGGCAACACACAGGTGAATGTCTGAGCCTTAGTATTTGATAAATTTTTTGGAGAGGTGTAGTCTGAATGCTGGAGAATGGGTACAGGCCCACACAACCACAGGCAATTCAGGTTTTTCTCTATAACTCACTTGTGGTTTTAAGTTTGGGATAATAATATGTATGTGCCTGGCTGGGGTGCTGAGATTCATTAGCTGAAGTCTATAAAACACTCTGAAGATAAGTGGTACATATTATCATACTGTAATTAGGTGGTAATTGAAAGATGCTGGATAAACATTATTAATCATTAATATTCATAGAAGTAGCACTTCTGAAAACACTGTGCTAACACCTCTTAGAATCCTTTTGGGACAGCTCTTGGCACTGCCAGCTGGGATGCCCACACTGCTACTGTGCATGCACCGCATTCCCAGAGCGCGTTCTGCACGGCCAGCCTGGTTTTGGTCAGGATTGTGCCAAGTGGGGAGGCTGGAGACCAGCAGGTAACTGCTGCTCCCTCTCCTGCAGCATCCTCTGAAGTAAAGCACCAGGTCCAACTGACACCACAGAACGGACATGCCCACGGAAGGATCTGCGTTGAACAAGTGACCATAAAACATCCTGGTTTGTTACTCCATTGTAACTATAAGCTTCATCACTTCAGCATCACACAGTTCATGTGCAGAAAGCACAAGTCTTCCCCTAGTCTATATTCTTCATTTATTAAATGCTGACTAAGTGCTAGGGCATTGCAAAAAAATCAAGGAGCAAACTCCTCTAGCAGGCTCCCATCCCTTGTCCAAGGCCAAGGAACCATCCCTTGTCCAACGCTTCCAGTGCCTTTTCTGACAGACCCAGCACTACTTTCAAAATATGGGAAATCCCTACCATTTTTTCCTGAACAATACCTAAGACATAGACTATGACTGATTTGAGGGGAAATTCCCAGGGAAGCATAGGCTGGTGATACAATTTTCTCCTTCATTTGTTGTATTCCGTTGCAGTGCATTATAATCACCCCTGTTCAACTGGTTCAGAAATGGCTACAGTTCCATGATACATGATACAGGATCTTCCAACTACTCTGACGTCCAATTAACATTTAGATGATTTGATGTAATTATGACCTATCCTTCCTGATATCAGTCCTGTTCTGCTGTCATGTTCCTTTTCTGAGAATCTGGATAGATTCTCTCGAGTTTTATACAAACCCTCCTACCTCACGTTTTAATACATCTTTTCCTAGCAAACTGGCCCTTATTTGTGTACAACGGGATTTGATCACATAAACATGCTCATAAAGTAAGCAGATACTGCAGATTTTAGGAAAGAAAAGAAATCTTACATGTTCCTCTTCAAACTGGTCCCCACCAAATGCAGAGACACAGGGCTTGATACCTCCCGTTCCAAGGGCGATCAAAAACAGACCAACCATAGACAGGACCCTTCATGTAAGAACAAAAATATCACCATTGCAGAACCTTTCCAGAGCTTCTGAGAGCATTTTAGTGTCACCCAACCATGATTCCTCTGGTATCATTTTCTTTTGCACTTGGGTAGTGATGATGAGCCAGCTAAGTGCAAAAACCAAATTATCCTAATTTCTGCATTCAGTACTAGTCAATTAACCCAACTGCTTTTGTCAGTTTCTTGGGGTTCTGAGGCCAAATGGACATACTAGAGATCAAAAATCCATGGAATTATTTCTCACTCATAGGAGAATAAAAGATTGAAGAGATCAATTGAGAAAAAGAAAAGGGGAAAAAAAAGTGGGGGTGAGGGGGAAGAAACTTCCAGCCTGGGTAAGCACAGACAAACTGTTTTAATTAGGCTCACTCTTGGGTGCTATCTATCTGATACTAGTCCTCAAATTACCACTGTTGGCCCGACAGATTAAGTTTGTAGGGAACAGGAGCGTCAGGAACAGCCAGGTCTGGGACAAAAGGAAAGCATTCTGTAAATGAGATGTGCTCCTGCCTGCATATGTATATTTTTACAGCTGTGACCACCTAGATAAAACCAGCTTGGTAGTTTCGGGGATGCCAGTTGGGGACCTACCCTGGCAAGTCCATCAGTTGAGAATCTAGAGGGCAAAAACTGTTCTACTCTATGGAAGAGACAGACTCTTCCTCTGTCACATCAGTAAATGTATCTTTGGGTTTGTGTTTCCATGTGCACTGGGGAACCTTGCTGAGCTGGGCAGCTGTGAGGGAGGAAAGAGCCTGGTGAGGGAGCTGGATGGAGGAGACCCAGCTCCAGAAGCATGGTATAGCAGAGAAGGGTGATCAGAGGTCTCTGTCTCAAAGGGCTTGGAGTCTCTGTGGTGCTTTCCAACTCCTTTTGGTGCACTCACACTCTAGATCCACCCTTCTTTCTTAAGCAGGTATCCCAAACCCTTCCCTGACAAAAGCAACCCCTGCACAGCCCCCAAACTGCTGGCCTGATAGAGGTGAAAAATTATAGCCCTGCGTAAGCCAGCTACCATCACAACCTACTACAGCACTGCAGTTTCAACAACTACTTACACGTGAACCACCTTGTTGCCTAGGGATGGGATTGCACCGACTGACTTTATCAGATGGCCAACCACATACACAATGGAGAGGTAGATGATCGTCCTGTGAGGAAAGCAAATAGCAGTGACTGAAGGAGCTGGGTGATGTACGATCCGAAAGCAGAGCGCACCCGTGCTTCCTGGTATGGCAGGTCTACTTGGCAGACACAAAAGGAACTGGTTTGTTCATACCACTGGTACAGCAGGCAGCTGTAACTCTTTTGTGTCAACGCTGAGTGCACTGGAAGAAAGACACAGGTAAATGGGTTCAGATTAAGGAGGGATAGGCCCTGCTTTCTTCACAGAGGTTGCTGAGCAAAATAAAATAACAACGTTCCAGTCTTGTCAGGCATGGAAGGCTGCAAATAGAAGAACACTGTTCAGGTCCAACTCAGCTTCCAGATTACTAATAACTGGCATTTAGAATCATAGAATAGAATCATAGAATCATATAGGTTGGAAGAGACCCTTGGGATCATCAAGTCCAACCATCAGCCCTACTCTACAAGTTCTCCCCTACACCAGATCCCTCAACACCACATCCAATCTACTCTTAAACACAGTCAGGGATGGTGACTCCACCACCTCCCTGGGCAGCTGATTCCAATGACTGACCACTCTTTCTGTGAAAAAATTTTTCCTGATGTCAAGCCTAACCCTACCCTGCTGCAGCTTGCAGCCATTCCCTCTTGTCCTGTCGCTAATTGCCCGTGAGAAGAGACCAGCACCAACCTCCCTACAATGCCCTTTCAAGCAGTTGTAGAGAGTGATGAGGTCTCCCCTCAGCCTCCTCTTCCTCAAACTAGACAATCCCAACTCCCTCAATTGATCCTCATAAGCCTTATTCTCCAGGCCTTTCACCGGTTTCGTTGCCCTCCTCTGTACTCGCTCCAGCACCTCGATATCTCTCTTGTGTTGAGGTGCTCAGAGCTGGAAACAATTCTCAAGGTGTGGCCTCACCAGTGCTGAGTACAGGGGGACAATCACCTCCCTACTTCTGCTGATCACACTATTCTTTATGCAAGCCAGGATGCCATTGGCCTTCTTGGCCACCTGGGCACACTGCTGGCTCATGTTCAGCCTCCTGTCGACCAGCACCCTCAGGTCCTTTTCTGCCAGGCAGCTCTCCAGCCACACTGCCCCAAGCCTGTAGCGATGCATGGGGTTGTTGTGGCCCAAGTGCAGGACCTAGCACTTGGCCTCGTTGAAGGCCATGCTGTTAACATTGGCCCATCTATCCAGTCTATCCAAGTCCCTCTGTAGAGCATCCCTGCCCTCAAGAAGATCAACAATTTAGTAGCATGCCCTAAGTGAATAACTTGACCAGAGGGCTTCTATAGGGACTGTTGCCCACGTTCAACCCACCTGGCTAACACATCTGAATTAGGAGTGTGGTGTTCCTGTTACAAGTACCTCTGAAGGACTGAGCTCATCTATCTGCCTCACATATCTTCTCCAATGGTAAGGGAGAAGAAGAAATCTGAGTAGGAGGAACAGGCTCTTGAGTATATTCCATTCCTTCATCACCTTCAGGATTAAGAAAAGTCTGCATTTATGTGCAGACTAAACACACACAGAGGGTTGTTAGGAGAGAGGTGCTAAAAGAAGCCCTGTGAGCTTTGAGTATGGAAGCAGTCTTTGGCACATCCAAACCCTGGCTGCAATAGCTAATTTGGATCATTCCTAAAAGCCCCTCTAATGCGTTATCCTGTCCTCTGTATTGGCTGAGGTATGTACAGCAAACCCCACCTCCCATTCAGTCACAGGGATTACTCCAGGGAAAGTCTCCTGCCTGATCTCAAAAGTCTGCATAAGGATTTATCTTCTCACAACATCATGCAGCAACATAGATACCATGAAATACAATGAACATTGCTAGGTGACCTGAAATAATGAAGTTAATAAACTGTCACTGTTATGCTTTTCATTCAAAGGGACAAGAGACTGACTAAGATGGATCACAAAGAAAAAGGAATATTGAAATCTCCTTAGGAACTTCTCACTGGAAAGGCACAGGGCAGCTGCTTTTTTCCTGTTGATAGTCTTCTGCCAGATGTGCTTAGTCCTAGAGAGAAGTGTTCAGCTGCACTTCATCACTCCAGTGGGCAGTCAAACAGTACCAAGCAAAGTACTGAACAAACAGTACCAAGCACAGAAAGTCCTATATCCAGCTGTTCACCACAACTCCCATGCAGATGGTGGCCCCACAACTTTCTGGTGTAAGGGAATACCACCTAACTTACTCAGGGAGAATTTACCTGGTTATGTGCCGAGGGAGATGATTTGAGTGGTTTCCCTGGCATAAAAATGGGTGTGCTCACACATTCCCTATGCTGTGAAAGCATAAGTAAATATAGTACACTTTGTGACATTTTATCTGAAACTGTGAGATCTAGAGGATGACACCACTTCCTCGCCATCTCTAAATCCTTTCCAGAAGCAGATCTTGACAAGGTAAGGGTTAATCAACCTACACCTCAGCTTCCTTGAGGTGGGTAGGGAAGGGCAGTGGAGGAAAAGCATGCTTGTGACATTTAATTTGTTCCAACTTTGTTGCCTATTGGTCCTTGGGTGAAAGAGGAGCACAGAACAGCATGAGCAAACAAAGAGGAGCTGACCTTTGCAAGCGTATCTTTGCTGCACTGAGCTGGCTCAGAACTGGGAGCACACACAGCAGTGCCCTGGCACTGGCTGCAGGGTGTAGATGTGAGCTGGCTGAATTAGGGAGATGTCTTCACTTACTTGTATTTCCCCAGCCACGAGTCTGCCATGATGGCTCCAATGACAGGTGTGAAATAACAGAGCGCAGAAAAGGCATGGTACACAGCAGTGGAGAGATTCTCATCCCAGTGGAAGAAGCTTAAGAAGTACAATGTCAGGACAGCTAAAGAAAAAAAGCAGATCACGTTAGATAATTAATGTGTATCTCTGCAGACAAGCAGGAAACTACATCACAGTGGCAAGAAGCCCACTGATTTGTCTAGCAACTCTGAGCACTGTTGTGGGAAGATTTGTGCTTTCAGACCTGTCCCTCATAATCCCTGACACAAGAAAAGCTAAAATAAGATATATGAGTACCAGGTGTTCTTTGCTCATAAACATTTATGTTTAGCTGGAAAATATATTTTCTTGCTTATCTTACCATAACCTGTAATTCTGTTTATGCACATTTTCTATTTGCAAATTAGGTATCTGTAGGATTCGATTCCCAAACACGCTGATTGCACACAACTGTGAAAGACGTCACACACTGGAAAACCAGGTTTGAGAGAGAGAATCATATAAAAATTTAGACTGGAAGTGACTTGGAGCTCTCTAGTCCCAGCTTCTGCTCAGAGCAGGTAAAGCATCAATGTTAGGGCACACTGTTCATACCTGCATCCCCAAATGCTAATTTATTTTGAAAGACAGCTGAGATCATATGCAGCACGGCCCTAGAACACCAGGCCAGCATCCATAGAAACCCAAGGACAGGAAAGTCACTTCTCAGACACAGGCTGCATACCTCTCATGCCATAGTAGGAGAAGCGCTCGCAGAACTCATTCACCACGATGAAGGCAATGCTTAGGGGGTAGTTGGAGCCACAGAGTTTCTGCAAGAGACAAATAAGAATGCATCAGCTGTGTGAAAGCCTTCAGACCAACAACATAGCCCCACAGTGCCTGGGTGGTTGAAGGGAGTCCAGGGCAAAAGCCAGGAGCTCACTGCTTCTTGACTGGCCTGTGGGTTTAACTCAAAAGAGAGAGGGGACCTCACACTTATCTTGCTTTGGCTAAGGTTCCCCAGTGAATCAGCCTGGCTGACATGGGCCCAGTAAGGACCCTCATGGATATTTGGGGGATGCCTGGAGCTCACTATGCTCACAGCTCCACGAACTCTAGTGGAAAGGTCCTACTGCCTCTCTGCTGCAATGCAAAAACCCACTGAAATGCCAAACCACCCTCAGATGACTTTTCTCCTACACTTCACATAAAGCTACTACCCTGCCCCAAAACTTCTCTCTCTCCTAGTATCAGACCTTGCCTCAGCAGTTGGTAGACCCCAGGGAACTTCTGTCTGCTTCTGTGTGAAGTTGTTCCCTCCTACACAACAACTGCCCTCAATCTCTGCAGCTCATTTGTGCTGAACTGTGCTACTGCGTTCACTGAGGCAGAGCATCAGCCCCGTGTCCAGCACTCCCTCAGGCATGGCATCCACTTCGTATTCCAAGAACGTTGGCAGAGCTAGGGATAATTCAATTTATTAATCAAAACTAAATGAAACAGTGATGGGACTGTCAAACCTCTCTGAGCATGGCCGCTCTTCCACTGAGTGTGACTTTATTCCAGCTAAAATTAGCAGCTTTCAAGTAAAATACATTTAAACAGATGAGCTTTGGCATGACCTTGCCTGGACCTCCATCCCTCTTGCTACCCTACTGTGGTCCCTGCCTCACAACAGGAAAAGCAGGTTTTCATAGCATTGCCCAGCCTCTGCCAATTAGTGGGACAGAGGGTCTGGCCAAGGTGAGGGATGGAGGCCACAGGGCAGGGCGGGGGACAGTGTGATAATAACAGCTGCACTTATATTTGGGGTTTAAAACAGCCATAGTATGGGCCAGTGAAGCGAGATGAACTCTTCACATGCTTTTCTTTGCCTCATGTTGGAAATAATAAATTCCTGTATTTCTTCCCAGAGTCCCAAATGCAAATACAGATACTGAAATAGATGTGTTTATTCAGGTTTATTTCACCACCAAGAGACCCGAGCTTATTTGGATTCCCAAAGCAGTGGCATGAAGTTTGGAAGAGTTTAGCTTAATGATGCTGTCTTGCTCAACACTACAGAAGAGCAACAAAAGAAAAAAAAAAAGTGGTTGTCTGGAAAAAAAACCCAAACCCAACAAACAAATGCTTTCTACTACTTAACCAGCATCTCTAAAGACAAATATTTTTGTCTCTTTCTATATATATTTTTCTCTCACTATTTATGAGCTGCCATTTTATTAAGAAACCCTTGGCCTCTTTGCTTTACTAGAGTAAATATGTAATTATCCATTTCATTTATTTACTCTGAAACCGTCATGCTCAGCATAAGGCTTGTAAGACAGAGTGGGCTCCCTTGGAAACCATACTGGGGTCTCCTGCTTTTAGACTTTCCTAAAAATGATGGCATATACAAGCTGTAAATGCACAAACACAGAGACATATGCACACACATACCTTTCTCCAACAAATCTTTCATAATAAGGAAGAAAAAGCCAAAAGAGGCAAATTACGTTTCCTGTGGGTATTTGGAAGCATTTTCTGAAATTTGGAAGTAAAATTGTGTAACAGGGGTATTTTTCACAGAATCACAGAATATCAGGGATTGGAAGGGACCTTGAAAGACCATCTAGTCCAATCCCCCTGCCTGTCTCTTCCACAGACCTCACTTGTGAGATTTAAGAACATTTGATGGAGATGCAGAGCGGGACTGCTGAAAGCCAGATGGCCAGGTGTCAGGAACCCTGCTGCCTTAGCTCCCCCCTCTGCACCCGATGCACAAGCCCTGCTGGATTTAGCTGCAGTGGTTTAAGGTATCACATGCCACGCTGCGACCTGCAGTGACAGAAAACCTGGCAGTGACCCATTTGAGCCACTCCTGCTCCGAGATGAGCACCTCCTACAAACAGGCAGGGGTAAGCCAGGAAAGGAGCGTGGGAGGTGGTGGCTTCCCAGCTAAACCTCCCCGGATGCCTGAGCCAGCACCCTGAGTAAGGGCTTACCAACAGCGAGCAACGACTCACAAGCAGGGGTACTTCCATCCGGCTTGTATGTCATGAGATGGCATCAGCACACGCAGAAACCCTCATGTATCCTCTCCGCTGTCTCACTGACCTGCCTGTGGCCTGCCTGGACATCCAAAAGTGGGCAGCTTTCATCCATGCAGAGAGCCAGATGCAGCTTGCTGGCTTTCGCGGAGGAGCACCTTGCTCAGCAGCGAGCCCCAGCAAAGGCAAAGAGGCTAAGCCTGGATTCGCGAGCGCACAGACAGTCTACTGTGCTTAGCTACCACTGTAAGCCCAGGATCTGCAGGATTATGGAGCTCTTAAAGACACTGTGGAAGTTGATAGTCTGTTTCTTTGGAAAAAAGAAAGGTCATTTAAAGTGCCAGTGACAGGGGATGTCTGTTTTCACCTCTTTTTGCTGACTAGCTGGAAAATAGGCATTAGATTAATATTTCACAGGAGCTCTGGGTAACCAATAGTTAATGTCTGCACATACTTAAATTTGTGAGTTAAATGGTTGGCTTGCTAATGACATGACTGACTGCAGGCTTTAAAAGCAAGTATTACCACACTCTAACTCCAAGCAGGTGCAGCAGAAGCCTTGTTCTCCCCGAAGTCAACACAATGTGCAATTTTTAGGGGTCAGACACTCAACAAAAAATAGCCTCAAAGCTGCACAAACTTCAGAGCTGCAATGCAAGAAAATATTCAGCTGAATCTGGCTCTAATTCAGGTCCAAAGATGTGAACCTGAGGCTCTATCACTACAGTTGAACCCTGCAATACACATCAGCGGCCTGTGATGAATCCCTGTCCTTCCTTCTGCTTTGCAGCATCTGGGAACCCCTCCCTGGTGGGTCCCATCATACTAAGCCAATGCACAAGTCAACCTGCTCCTTCCCCACATAACATCCCCCTCCACTTCAGAGAAGTAAGTATTTTCCCACAAGGAAAGTAGCGTTCAGAAAAAGTCATCAATCAAAACTTTTACCCTTTTTCCCAAAGATTCAGACAGTTTATTTTTCCCTTTAAGCTGCCCTTTCTTAACTTAATCAGGTTAGTGGAGGGATTTTTGCCTTGAGTTGTTAATGCTTATTTCAACCCTCTGCAAGAAAGGGTGTTTGTCTCTAGCCAAAGCACAACAGAGGAAAGAACAGAGAGATCTTGCAATGTTTAGAGCAAGCTGAGCAGAAAGCAAAGCAAAGGAAACCAGCTGTAACACTCACCGGGGATTTTTTCTGAACAGGGAAATCTCCTTTGGGGGGATCATCTCCTGCAGAAATAAAAGTGAACAAAGTTTCCTTGGATTCGTTCCTCTGAAAAGCGTTCATCTCCCCTCTCGCCTTGTCTCCCACCATGCTATGTGGCTGTGGTGAGTTGACTGGGAAGATTTCCAACCTCAGGCATGAAGTTTGATTCAGTTTGAGTTAACCCTAATTGAGCACATTTGTGCAGCCAGGGCACAAAGGAGAGGGAGATGCTACCAGGAAAGACAACTCCAGAGTTCAAGGAGAGTCAGGGAACATAGCCTAAATCATTCGCAGGTTGGGGCTGTCAGCACTTTGTGGCACAGACCTCCCATTTGCTTGGCATGCCCCCAGCTATCGTACGTGCACCAGCCTAGCACAGCACTGGACGCTGAGCAGTTGTGAGCTGAATAAAAATCCTAGGTCCCAGGCACCCCTACTGCCTGCAGATTTTGGAGCAGAACAAGCACTTCCCAGCCACTGCAGCAATGGTAGGTTTATTCTGCAGGGACTGCAGGGATCTCATTCCACTGAAAAGCCACACAGCCATCCCAAGTCATAACCACTAAAGTGCTCATCACATCAAAGCCCTGGATGCTGGATGTCATGGTTACCTGCACTGTGTTAAATCATTTCTTTGCTATCCCAGGAGTGAAGTGACCCAGGTTTCATTCCCGCACCAATTCCCTGGAATGACCTTGTTTTTTTCTACAGGACAGTTTAATGTGGAGGGCACAGCCAGCACCAAGAGCAGCCCCAAGCCCCATCTCTCCTTCCTATTATCCAAAAGCCCACTGTGGGCCTCCCTGCATGGCAAATGCATCCAACGCTGTGCTGGGAGCCCCTGGATTCCCCCTGCACCTGTATGAGCTCAGCTCCCTGCAGGTATTCTGTTGTCCCTCCTCCCCTACCCTTCCCACAGGAACATAGGAGCCCTTTATCAGTATTCTTCCAGTGCCAGTTGCAATTACAGAGCAAAATTCACAACCTGCCCATAAACCATCCTCGGTGGCTGGGGCTCTGCAGTATTCTCGGTGCAGTGCAGGCTTCTTTTTCTTCCCTTTGTATTTCACTTCTTTAAAAGGCAAATGTTTAAAGACTTTTCCCAAATATTCCTCCCTTCTCTCATCGGCAGAGGTACAGACCACAACCAGAGCACATAGCTGGCACAAGGAGTCTCCAGAAACTCCAGTACTTAGTTGCTGCTAATGCTTGGGCATCACAGGAACAGGTCTGCAGATGAGAAATCAGGAGAGGGGCCTTTGCTCACACCAGACATCCTCAATCTGTCTGAGCTATTGCTAACAAGACATGGCGTCAGATGTGACAGAGTGCACAGAGGACTCATAATTACACTGCACATTCCTTCACATGCTCTGGCATTGCTTCCTCTGAAGATCCCCAGGGATCCTGCTAACTTGGCAGCTAAACATGAAGCCCAAACTTCAGATGAGGTCAGGTAGGTCTACATATTTCTTAGTACCTTTTTCTCCTACAACAGAGGTAAAGCAACAGTTTGGTACCTCCTCTGTATTGCCACAGACCAGCTCCCACTTTTAGCCTTCCCAGTGACTTGCACACCTGCACCAACTCGCTTTTCACCTGGGACACTTCTCAGGTACCACAAACAGCCTCCAGGGTTTGTTAAGCCCATTTCATGGCCAAGAGTGATGCAAAAGTGCACCCAACTTTGGGGGCAATGTAAGGAACACACCTGTGCACATTGGTCCTGTCTCCTGAACAGCAGGTTAGCACACACTCTTCAGTCCCTCAAGTCTGACCCTGTGTTCAAGGCAGCAGGAATATTTTTGAGCCCTCTGGTGGTACCTCTAACTGTTCTAAGTATCTCTAGACAACTCCCAGCAGAAGCCTGTGGTATTCTGCCTTGCAGAGGTGAGCAGAGCAAACACAGCAGCCAAGTTATTAAAGGAGTAATACAAAAGGAAGAAAGAAATGGTTTCACTATCCCCTGTGCAGGGCTCCCACGCTGCTGCAATGTGATGCCTTAATATTTTCAGCATCCTGCAGCTATATTTCCTGAGTGTGTACACAGTGCTGTGTGTCACAACAGCTAAATGATTTTTATTTTTTATAATGCTAGCATGAAAAACCATATCAGTCAGTGGGATTAACGTATTACTTGTCAAATACACTGCAGAAATGTTTAGGCCGTTAGCTGCCAGGTTTTCTGAGACAGAAAGGGAGAATAGGAATTCTAATGTCTGGTAATAAATGGTAACTCATGGCAAACAGCAAGAGCAAGTTAAAGAGAACAAATCTGCAAGCACCTCAGATACAAATGAATTCAGAATAAGACCCAATAGAAGGAGACTTGTGCAGCTGGGCTGAAAATCAGGAAGGAACTGTACCACAAATGGAAATAAGGTAGCATTTCTGAAGACACGTATAAACAGATCAAGCACAGAGCAATAGAGGCGACAAAGCTCAGGCACAAAATGAATTACAGGGGGGCACAAAAGGCAATAAGAAAAGGTGTTAGAAATGCTGTCAATATTGGAGGAAGAGGAAGGAAAATAAAAGCCTGTTATTTAAACTAGAAAACGAGCAAACAAAAGCTCATCCGGAGAAGGCAGAAAAGTTGTGTCCTTTTTGTTTGTCTTCACTAAATTGCAACAAGATACATAACACCATTAAAATGAACAAGTAGGAATATGGGTGACATGAGACAAAACCACTTAAGGAATATTTGGATACCTCAAATGTGCTCAAATCACTAGAGCCTGATGAAATTCACCTTCAAATCCTGAATGTAGTTTTTGAACCGCTTCCCTTGTGAATAACAGAAGCAGGACAAACATCACCACTGCCTTTGAAAAGGCAGGTTAGGACAATCTAGGCGTGTTCCTCCATAGCCAAAGAGATACTTGATCAGATAATCCCTTCTAAGCACCAAAAGAAGAAGGATTACAAAACATTCATTTTGGATTGTAAAAAATGCTCTCAAACCAGACTGCTTTATTCACTGGCAACAGAGTAGGTGGTGTAACAGCTACAGAAGTTGTTTCACAAGGAAAACAGGGTCCAGATGAAATACCCACATAGCAGGCAGCTGGGAAGTCCCTTTCAGAATACCTATCAATGTTTTTTCATCAGATTAGGAGGGCATGAAACATGCAGGTCCTCAGCTTTTCCATGGGCAAAGGGAACATCAGCACAGCCAGCGTGCTGCAAATCTTTGTGTTGGAAACCAGGATGGAGCAAGCCTGGGGGAGAACACGGTATGAACTGAAAATGATGTTGCTAAATGGGAGAAAACATCTTGCAGCCTTGGAATGAAAAAGATGGAATTCGGGGAAGAAAACTACTAAATACTACCCCTACCCACTGACAGGAAAAGCAGCCACAGAGACCAACTGTTCTCCATTTTTAACAAGGACAAGATGAGAAAAATAACTGACTTTACTTTTAGTAAAGAAGATTTGGGGCTGCTTTGTGCCAAACTCACTTTCTGCAAGGACAGGCGAGCACTGGAGCAGAGTGGCTGGGGCTGTGGGCAATCCCCAGTGTCTGATACATAGGAACGTATCAGGGGCTGGCTAAGTAGTCAGTCCTGTCCCAGAGCAGACAAATGGATCAGGTGACCTCCTGAATTGCTATGAAAATGATTTGCTAAATATCAACTGATAAGCACAAAAGCAAAGACCTCGTTGTGTAAAATTTTCTCTCTTCTGTTATCCTTTATGCAAGTGGGGAATCTGCAGGGTGATTCATGCTTGAATGTAACATTCAGCTACCAGATGTCTTGCATAGCCAGAAGTTCCCATGAATACATTTTTCTATGACTTCCAGTTCATCATTTAATTTTTTTCTGTTTCTCAAATCCACAGGAAGACAATCTGCATTTTCCCTTTGCATTTACAGTCCTCAGACTCTCATTGCTTCCTGCTGCAGTACTGTGCACATTAATCCGTTTGTTAACTGATCTCTGCATTCATCTTGTGGTACCATCCTTTCTTGATTTTCAGCTCAGCCACACTGGTTTCTTAATAATGAGTCTTGTTTTCCATTCATATACACTGGCCATACTTTTACAGCCCTTTTAACCACATCTGTGTTTCTCTCCTTTTTCTCTCTTTCCAAGGTAAGGTTACAAGAGGCTAGAGGAATGTGTGCCAGTAACACGCTGGGCTTAATGACCTGGCCTTGGATGGACAAGATAACTTCTCCAGGTCTCTTCTGGCTCATTTGCTCCAATTCTTTGATTACAGGAAAGAGCATAGCTTAACTGATTTAGACAGATCAAGACTGGTTTCTATTGCCTGCAGACTTCTTTCAAACTTCGAAGTAATTTAAGAAAAGGTTGCATCAAATCACTTGAACAATGAGGAAAATATGCCAGAAGTCTTCAGACCTGCATTTCTGCTCTATTCACTAGCCCTTATAGACTCAAAATTGTAAAGGTATTTAGATTAATACCATGAACAATATCAAGTACTTAATCTGTACTTAAGAGCCCGTCATCTGGTCACCAGTCAACCTGTAACAGAGAAATTCTCATCCCTCTTAGTGACTTTTTGCCATCAGTTTCTTCTATGATTAAGAAGAAGAAAACTTTAAAAAATGTTCTCACCAGCTTGGGCTTCCCTTGCAGCCTGCAGCACGCTGTCCCCCTCTGCCATGGCTGCTGCTTCCCGTGCATTGGACGACCCCAGCTCTGCTGTGCCTAAAGATCACAGAATGATAGAGTCATAGAACTGTCTAGGCTGGAAGGGACCTTTCAGATCACTGAGTCCAACCATCAACATAACACTGACAAAACCATCACTAAACCATATCATTAAGTACTACCTCCACACATCTTTTAAATACCTCCAGGGATGACGATCCCACCACTTCCCTGGGCAGCCTGTCCCAATGCTTGATAACCCTTTCAGTGCAAAAATTTTTCCTAATATCTAACCTAAACCTCCCGTGGTGCAGGAACCTCGTTGAGCAATCCTCCCTCACTCTCACCCTGTTGTTAATGTTTTACTTCACAAGAGCAGTCCTTCGGTCACCTGTAAAATAGTTAAACTTTCATTTATTTTTATCTTGAAGTCAAACTGAAGTAATCTCTGCTCAGCTCCTGAATGTCCCAGGGAATCTGCCTTTCTCCTTGAATACAGCCTCTAAGGCTGTATGGCACGTGTCATGGATGTTCATGATCAATCACTTTGTGCTGCAGCTACACTATCTCTCAATAAAGTTACTATTTCTGGATGAGAACAGGGACTGGATGTGGAGAGAGGATCTACAGCTGGTCATAAATCCAAACTTTTGATACTATACACCAGCTACAGAGCTAGCCTTAACTACACATGTCTTTTAGTAGTTGAGGTTGTAAGGACACAGGGTTTCGTCACCTTTTGACAGACTAGCTTCAATTCCTGGTTCCTCACGTCACACAGGAATGCAGACAGCATTGAAATGCCATCCTCCCAGATCTTTTTTCACTTTAAACTCATGAAATGTCTGCAGGAGGATTAACATTTTTGCTACTGTGCTTTTGCTATTTATTTCTTTTTGCTTTTTCCCCATGACCCCCCTTTAAACCGCTGTCACTTCCTTCCAGGGAGGCTCTAAGGCATCTCCTCTGCAGGTGAAAGCCTCAGATATTTTGTGCAGATACAGAAATGGCTCACAGTGAAATACTGTATGTTCAGCAGTAAGCAGAACGGGGTTTCCATCACCACATGTCATGTCCCTGAAGCCACCCGCATCCTCTCCCTGTTCCCTGCACTGAAATCCCAGCCCCATGTGCTTCATGGCCTCATATCTCTCATTCTCTTGTCAATACCCAAAATACAGCCAAGGCTACAAAAAGATACGCAGTTCCTAATGAGCCCTGCTGTTAGTTGAACAAAGGTAGTCCCAAAGGAATTGGGCAGGAGGTCTAGAAAGATGCACTAGGGAAACACTAAGAGACATCCAAACTTTACAGTGATGAGAAATATGCAGCAATAGCTACTTATATGGGTGATAGCCAACAGCCTAAGCCAATCACAGATCATATTCCAAAATTAAATGAGGAATAAATTCCTACAGGTGTTGAGTCATTTGTCAGAGCAACAAGGGATACAGAGGCTGAAGTGAAAGGAAGAACAGCACAAACAACTCATAAAAACACAATGGTAAATTGTAAATGGCTTGTGAAAGAAGGACTCAAGCAAAACTTTAATTATAGCTACAAAAGAGGAGGCTATTCACACAAGATATATTAAAGTGAAGATAGATGGTAAGAAGGATTTAAATCCAGGATGTAGGATGTATGGCCAGGATCCAGGGAGCGTTAGTCATATTACAAGAAGATGTACCACAGACAAGTACAAAGCACAGCACAGCAAAGCCAGCGGTACGAGACTCTGGGCAAGCACTGTGAAAAACAAGCAGAAAAGAAATATGAGCACTATGGGCCAGACAATGCAATAGAGAAGAAAAGCTGGAGGGAGAATAGTTGTTGGGAAGAATAAAAAGCTTTACTTGGTAATGCTTGTGACTTCTGTTAGAAGATTATGGGAAAAAAACCAAACACAGCAGGAAAGGGCTTTTCTTTCCAAACAACTTTCTAAGAGACCATCATAGCATGGAAAAATTAGGATTTTTCTCTTAATTGAAGGGAATGTCCAAGCAAAACACAGGGAAAGATAAAGGTGATCAACTGAGGCAGGAAAATGAAGAAAACCCAGCACAAATCAAATACAACCACAAATGTAAATTACCTTCTAGGCTTTCCAGATGGGAGTATCACAAAACCACTGCAAAAAATTGGAAGTCAGCTCCAGAATAAGACTTGTGGTCTTTCAGAACTGATTAATACTAAGTGAATACCAAGGAAGCTATATATTGCATAGAAAATCAGGAACAATTTAACTATTCAGGCTCACAGCAAGGTTAAATGACCTCTTGAATTCCTTTCCAGCTATTTCCCCCTCCAGTTCCAAGTTGTGGTTAATGCTGTGGGAGAAGGTACCATGCTCTGACTCAGAACTGACTAGTTTCACTAAGTTCAAGACAGAGAAATGGACATCCACGAGCCCCAGGCAATCTGGACCCATGGAAACATGTCCAGTCCCAGGGATATTTCTATGTTCTGCCCTTCTTCCTTGGCCTTTCTTTCCCCTTTATAGAGATTTGAAGCATTTTAGGAATGCTGCCTGCTTCTTAAAGACAGTTCCTAGTTAAAACAGTAGTTGGTTTTACTGTTCACATAGGTATGTAAAGTCAGCAACAGAGACAGTGCTTTGAAAAAGCAAATGAAGGAAAAGAGAGCTAAAATAGGTGTACAAGGGAACGTGAGCTCAGTTTTTAACACACCAGTCAGTGCTGTTTGATTGACGATGGGATGAGAGATCAATGTGGGATGTCTTTTTCATGCCCCTAACAAGCAAGGTGTGTTAGTCCCTCAGACACGCAATGCCATAGCTGCCTGGATCAGGCCTAATTCAGGCTCCCTGTTCAAAACCTCTGAAAACAGAGAGCCTGGAAATGAAAACATCCAAACGTTTATCCAGTCCACTTGCCTTGAAGAGGTCTGAAGTCGTCCCCTTCATGCAGTGAGAAGGTAGAAGGTCCCAGCAGCTGGAATAAAGATGGATGTGGTATGGCAGGACTTTGGAAAAGCACTTGAGGACCACTTGGTGTCCCGAGAACATTTTCTCCCTGGTGGTATCAGAAGGAGGATCTTACATAGTGCCTTTCAGCAGCAGGTCTCAGGGCATCTCACTGAGCAGACAGCAGTAGCTCTACTTCAGAGGTGACCAAAAGAGGGAAAAGCCATCCTGAGGAAAGCAGACTCCACTGAGACCTCTTGCATGTCAGCCCAGCAGTCTATCCATTGAGCTGCCCTGCCTGTAGTATTATCACAGCAAAGAAAAACCAGCTACTGATTTATTCTGCCACAGGCTCTGACAGATAGCTCAGCTACTGAAGATATCACAGCTTGCATCAGCCTTGGGTCTGTAGGAACGCTGAAAGACGGTCGCATCCAGTGTCTCAGTCATCCCTTGGGTGCATTGCCCTCTTCGTGCTCACTTCCAGCTTCTGGGTCAGATGCTGCCTTGGGAATTTCCCTTTTTGTACTGACTCCTCAGCTGGCCAGTAGCTCCTTTCTGGTGGTGAGTCCTGCAACCTCTCCCACCCAGCTCCAGAGTAAAAAGCTGCTTTTACTCACTGCTGGTAATGAGAAAAATGGAATCCTGTAACTACTCTCTTCCTGGCAGCCAGCTCACAGGAATGTCCAGCACCCAGCTGGGGTGTGCTGGGGGGTCTATCAGGTAGCGAACGAGACAGCACAGCTACAGGATGTGGCAGCAGGACCCTGAGGTTCAGTTCTGACTACACTACCTGTCAGGCACCTTGAGCATATATTTTAAGTTTCCTAGCCTTAACTCTACTGGCCATAAAACGAGAGTTAAGCAGCAGTAATCTCCTGTACATCTGGGGTGAATGGTGCCATTTATTAATCCGGCTACAGGACTAGGAGAATCTCAGGGAAGGCATTAATTACAGCTTTTCCATTTTTTCCCATACATCCCACAGTAAATAGCCTGATTGTTTTATTCTGTGCAAGCCTCTCTATGTCAGAAGACATAATGCACTGAACAATTTCAAATCTTTGCTATCACAGAGAGGGTGTTCTCACCATATCCCAGCACACAGCTGATTTTTTTACTACAGTTTAAGTTGGATTGCAATTGTGTAATCAGTGTTTCATCAGGGCAAGCTGCCAGGGACAGAACATGTAAATCCCCCAAATACCTCTGTTCTGATAAAAAAAAAATCTTGCAGATCTAATCCAGAGGGATGTCAGCTCTCTGACAGTGACCCCTCCCAGATGCAAGCACAGTCAGATATTATACGACCTTTCTGCATTCTAGGGACTGTCATTTCCACCAAAACATTAATCAGATCCTCCCCTGCCAGCTCCCTCCATTGCAACACCAAGGGCCAGGCAGATCAGGGGCTCATCCAAGATTCATTAACTCTGCTTCTCTGCATTTTTATAACGAGCTTGCAGTGCCATCCATTCTTTTCAGCCTCCCCTTGCAGTGATTACGGGGCTCAATCTGCTAACATGAAGAGTGCAAGTAGCTCTCACCAGCTCCAGCAGGAAATGTGGTTGTGTGGGTTTTCCCTGCATCAGGTCCCAGAGGGACAGGCACAAAATTAGAGACCTTTTTCACTTTTTTTTTAAAGGTTGTCTTTCAGTCTCCAGGGATCATGACACTTTGTAGCACAATTAATTTTGTCCTGATCATCCTGTGCCTAGGACAGTCTGCTCTCCACTGGCACTCATGGCAACTTTCCTCTGACTTTGGGAAGGAGAAATATTATATTCATGTAGAAAGAACCATTCATCTGTGCCTCTTCTTCTTTTATGCTAACTTCCCCAAAGAGTTCATTTTTCCAAGGAGCTGAGCAGCCTCTGATCCACCTGTCATCAGTGGGACCAGTCGGCTCAAGCCTTTCCCAGCTGCCACTCGGACAGCACAGGTTAACTCCCCTCTGCTCAACATGCCTTTCTCCTGGAAATATCCTCTCCTGCCTCAGCAGCTTAACTGGAGCACATCTTCTGGCTATGATTGAATACTGAATCAGGCACTTGCTCTAACCCTCCTCATCGATCCTCAGTCTGGGATCTTGCATGGGTTTGTGCCCATCACACAACAGCCAAGTCCTGCAAACACTCTATGTGCTTCACTTGTGCAAACAGCAACCTTGACCACAGAAATGTTTTTCCCATGGGGCACACAAGAACCCCCTCTGTTGTTTTCCAACTTGTGGCCACCCAGGAGCTATGGAGCAGCAGCGTGGCACATGACCAAGCAGCAAGCAAGGCTGTAAGTTGCTCTTACTGCACCTGCAGGTCACCAGAGCCTTGTTGGCTTCCCCAAGAGCAGAGCTGGACCCACACGTGTTCAGTGATTGCAGACACAGGCTGTGAGCGTGAGCACTACACAACAGCAGGAGGTTTAATGAAGTCAAATTAAGCTATGTTTGCTCTTCATGCTACTGCACTCACCTCCAGCCCTTCTGCTTTCCTAATCCAGCTCCTCCAAAACTATAAAAATACAAACCCTCTGCACATTTCCAGTATCTTCCTGTGGTGAACTATCAGCTCTTGATCTGGTCCCGTTTTACATTTACTGCTCCCCAGCAGCCAGTCCCATCTGTATCTGAGCAAAGCAAAATGCCCAGACCTAGCAGAGGTTTCACCAGTTCCAGCACTTGCTCTCTTAAACCTATTTTTCTGTGGAGCAGATGTCTGCCTGGCAAACAGGGCAAAGCTCATCAGTTGCAACAGCAAGATGGGAATGGTACATGTGGGTTGTGAGGTAGCATAGGCATGTCCCAGCTACTGCAAGAGATGCTAGATTTTGAAGATGTGCCTGTTCAGGTCAGTTAATATATCCACTGCAGTCCCATCTGTGGTGCCTGAGAGAGGCACATAGCATTTCCACCCCATCTGATGAGCAATGGTGCTGGTGATACACTGGTATCAGTTTTCCACTACCCCTTCCATCTTCTGTTCCCACAGCTGGCATGGCTTTGCAGTTTGGCATTCAGCCTTTAGATGTCTCCAGGTGCTCCTCTGTAGCCCTTCGTAAACAGAGGAGAGCACACTGGTACCCGGTGACAGAGAAATCCATTAGTGCCAATATTTATTAGCTTTAATGAACCCATGCCAAAAACCAAACCAAAACAAAAGGCAATCAAGTTTTCCATGACTTCCAGCTGTGCCTAGACTACATGAGAACAACTAGCCACACCAGTCCTGTGAGATGCAGAGGACCACTCAAGAGGTATATATTCAATTGACTTCAAAGAACCTTTGAGTACTCCCAGACTTGCAAGAGATTTGTTTATACAAATAATCACTCTGAGAAGCAAAGTGTACATGGCATTTTTTCTTCATCTCTCATTCAGTTTTCCCTCTAACAATAAGTCACTAAGGAGATTCAACACGGAACCCCTTGGCATTGTACTCATCTAGAAGTAATTCTTGGTTGTATAAACTTAGATTAATATTCATTCTCTCTGAGATAAAGACAGCTAGAAATAATTTGAGGCAATAAAACCAGTTTTCAGCATTCCCACACTTCCCATTGTTAACAAGCAGACAATCTTATAACGGTAAAGTCTGAGGAATAATTCTTCTCTTACACTAGATCTGATTGACTAGACATGACAGATGGTGTTTTTATTACTTTCTGTCTTTATGCCATTCTGAAAGAGGCCTCCTCTAATGCAGCTCAGGCTGTGTTTTGAGTCTTAACCTCTCAGATAAGCAAACCCTGTTTCATCAGGTTAATGGATCCTTACTTGATTCAGGAAGGTAATTTTCTTTAAAGTTATTCTAATCAAGTACTCAGTGCCCAAATTGTTCTGGCTGATTGACTGCCAGCAACGGGTAAATCTTTCCACTAAGGACCATATTTATTTTCAAAGAGGGAAAACAAGTTATCATTATTATTGGAGAACCAATTCCATCGTGCATCCAGTGACTTCTCAAATACTGGCATTTACTGCAGTTGCAGAATTAAAGATAAAAGTAAAGTCAATACAGCCTTCCTCTCAGTAGTTTTATTAAATAACAGGCAGGAAAGGAAAATTAGAGAGAGATGGCCTGCTGTCTATTCGTACTCCCTCGATTAACTGCCCCTATGGTAATTGCATCTGACCCTAATCAGCACAGCCCCCTTCAAACACAGGCTCACTCCAACTTGTCTTCCAGCATCAGCTTCCAAACTGAGGGCTGTGAGCTCAAGTAACTTTGCCACCAGTCTGCGAAGCGGTGACAGAGGACTATCCACTTCTAAATGAAGAGGTCTGAAGGAAAACCAGTACCTCAAGGATGCTGCCTGCAAGTTCTATCTCCAGCATGGCACCTGGCTCCACAAGCAGTTTGGTGCTACAGCTGCTCATGAGCGCAGTGACAGGCCATATGGAGATAGGGATCAAAGTGCCCTGAAGCTTTGGCTCTTGGTTGACTCAAGTCACTCCAGGCAGAAACCTCACCAGTTGTGGGGCTGTCCAGACTGCTTGAAGAAGCAAGATGAGAGCTCCGACCTCTCCTACTCTGTCTCACCAACTGCAATTGAGTTGATGCAAGGACAAGGAGAAAAAGCAACTATCCCAATGTTGTGCAGAAAACCAGCCACATAAACAAGAACTGGGACCATAACTCCTGAATGATCATTCAGTCAGTGCTTCTACTTCTGTCTCCTACCTTGCTTTGAAATGCCCTTATCTACCAACGATGTAATGCCATTGGTAGGCATTATTTTATATATATATATATAATTATATATATTTATATCTATTTTATATGTATATATATATATAAAATTACATATGGTGTATCTATACATAAAGGTAATACGCACATATTACCTTTCACACAGCCTCAGAATGAGGACTAGTAGCCCTGATGCCCCATTTTCCACCTCCAGAAAATCTGGCCCCCAGGAGCCTCAGCTGCAGTTTGCAGGGCAAGCAAAGTGAGCGACATGACACAAAAACTGGTTCTTTGCCATTTTCTGAGCAGCTGAGCTGTTGTCCTAACAGCTCTGCTGAGGTTATTGATGTCTCAAATGAAACGATCATTCTCCATTATTTTTATCTACCAGACACCAGACTTTTAGGCTTTAGTCAGGAAGAGTATTAAATTGTAACATCAAGGCAGACATCTTTAAAACAGTGATTATTCTGCAGGAATGATAAAGATGCTGGAGAATACATTAACTCCTTTCTGCCCACTGCAGGAGAAGACCAGGTTTGAGCCATCTAAGGAACCTGAAGGTGCACAAGTTCATGGGAGCTGATGAAATTCATCTGTGGGTCCCAAGGGAATTGGAAGATGAAACTGCCAAGCCACTATCTGGCATATTTGAGAAATGGTAGCAGTTTGGTGAGGTTCCTGCTGGCTGGAAAAGGGAAAACATAGCCCCCATTTTTAAAAAGGCAAAAAAGGAAGACCTGGGGAGCTACAGGCCAGTCAGTCTCACCTCTGTACTCACCAAGATCATGAAGCAGAGCCTCCTGGAAATGATGCTAAGGCACATGGGAAATAAGGAAACCAACATGGCTTCACTAAAGGCAAATCATACCTGAAAAACACCTACCAATGGTATGACATCATCTGTAGATAAGGGCATTTCAGAGCAAGGCAGGAGACAGTCTTAGAAGATCAGTCATTTTTTACCATGTTGGAGAACTCATTTTGAGGCAAAAGCTTCTGATAGAGGTTGAGTTTTTCAGACTTCTGGCCTCCTCTGGATTGGAGAGGGGCTGTGGTCTGCTCCAGGCTCGAATGCCAGGTGAAAAGGGTGTGTTTTACTCAGAGGCTCTCAAACCAAAGTCAGAAAGTATGGCTGGTCTCAGGCTCAAGGATTAAAAGTTCCTAAGCTTTCTCAAATGTCTCTGTTTCAGGTCCTCTCGTGTAGGCTACTACATTTAAAACACAGAGCACGCTTCAGGAGAGGCAGCCTCTTAAAACAGTTCTCTCCTTGAATATCATTATGGGCATGATTGCAGACACCTTTGGGCTCAGAGCAAGCACCACTGAAATTGTTCAGACAGGGGATCAATAGAGGGACATAACTTAAAAAACATGTTACATGTGAAGACATCCTCCAGGGACAGCCCTGAAACTGTCCCCACAGTTAAACCATCCCAGAAGAAGCAGGCATCCGTCCCTGTTAATTACTGCTGGAAAACAAGGCTCCAGAGAAGCAGTAAGAAAAGACAAGGTTGATTCTTACTAGGTCTCATATCCTACACCAGTTGTTTAAATGAGGAGTGTACAGTGGAAAGAGCTTGTCCCTAGGCCTGATGCAAACCCACATAAATTAGGTGAATGGACCTTAAGCAAAATTCCCTCCCATCTAGTTTCCAGTGTCTGGGAATAAATGACTCCAGCTGCTTTGGAGAGAACAGCAAAGAGGCTCCACAGCTATCGGATAAGCTGCCCCAGTAGGTTTCTCATTGCCTTCACTGAGCATTGGGTCAGACCCCATGCACAGAAGTGTCTGTGATCAATGAAGCCACGATTTGCTAGTTCTGCCCAAGGGTTTATTCACGGTTAATCCAAACCAACTTGATTCATGAAACTGGCTGGAAATCTCATCAGAATGGGCTTTGCAGTGAGATTTCTGCACTTTTGCTTCCAGCACTGACTCAAAATAGAGCAAAAAGAGACTCCAGCCTCCTCTGCATTATTTTGTCAGATCTGGAGATGGGTGATTAATGCACACACACAAAAAAATAGCTTGCTCATTTCCTGCCTTTTGCTTTTTTCCCCACTATGAACAGAGATGGGGGCTGGGGTGGGCTGTGTGTTTAGGTTTATTTGTTTTTCAAAACTATTTGTCAAGTAGCAAGTAGTTTCTGCAAACAACCTGTGGTACTTCAACAGCATTAGTGATCTTCAATATAAAGAGGCACAACAGGCCACATGGGTTACATTGCATGCTTCAGAGATTTTCACCTGGATAAGCAGACAGCTTAGAAACTGGTTCGCAGTGCAGATTTGCACAACTCTCATTCCGAAGCTCTTTCATGGATATTTTGGATGATTGCCTCAGAAAAGCCCACTCCCACAAACATTCCTCACACGATGTCTGTCTGCACGAGCACTCCCAGCCAGGGAACGCAGAAAGAACGGGAACGCAATCAAAGCACATTACTTACGGAAATATCTGCAGCAAGTCTCAAAGAAGTGTGTCGGTGGAGTGTCCCCAGATGGAGGGATTTCCATGGAGGAAGCAGTGAAGTGGTCCAAGACAAAAAAAGAGTACTATGAACTCTTTAAACTTCAGGATGTGTCTGAGATGTATGTAGGGAACGAATATAAAGTTATTTCTTCTTGTACCCACAGCAACACTTTTATACCATGGTGATGTATACAGAACACATGGTGAAACAAGCTCTTGGCCTCACACTAACATTGTTCTGTTTGTTTTCCCTGAAGGCTTTCAGTTAATCTTCATCTGTGGGTTTGGCCAGAGAAATGTACTAAGTGAACTTTCCCTCTCTGATTTCTGAATGAAAACATACAGCTTCTTGACAATTCTTTAACTCTTGAATTCATCATCCAGGTACTTCAGGAGAGTCTTATATTTTCTGTACCGCTGTGTCTCTTTCTAAGTGTAGAGTTATTGGTGGGGTCTCCTTCTGACTTGCACATGCTCCAGAGCAGGGCTCCTGTAGAAAGAACTGGTCCCACAGGGAGGACAGACAGCTAAAACAGGGATCGTGTTGGAGCTAGGTTGGCCAGACCTGGTCTCTCTCAGCCCTAGAGCTTCCTCCTTTTTTCACATTCCCTGTTGGTGAGTGGAAAGAAACTCAAAGGATTTGTCACTATCAAGCCAACTTTCCAAAAGTGATGAGCAATCAGAATTGATGACATATGTTTTCAAGAGATTGTAATCAGCTTAAGGCCTAAAATTAGATTTAGGCTTTGGTGAATGGCAAGCAGGAGGGAAAAGCGCTGTACTGACTACTCAGCTTCTCCAAAAAGCCAGTCCTCCTGTGAGTGCTAAACACTTCTCAGGCAACCCCACTTTCTGCACATGCAAGAATCATTTTGCCATTCCAGTGCAGCTTGCAGTGAAGTAGGAGCAAGCCAGACAGGTAGAGCTGTATTCCTAAGGCAAAATAGCCTGGGTTCTTTAATTGCCCAAGAGAGAAGTTTTTACTTTCTTCAGCCTTGCCTTCATAATCCACTTTAAAAAATGAAATTTGCTGCTCCTGAGAGTTGGTATCCTGCAGAATGACAGAGCCTGATTGCTACAGGTGGCCAGCTGGCCATCCAGCAGCTCCCTCCTGGTTCAGGCACGGGGCTCCAGAGAAATCCACTGTTTCAGCCCCAGTGCTCAGGTTGCTAAACCACCTGTTGCACATTAGTTCTTAAAAAAGGCTGACTGATGAGCAGTGTACTGATCATTTTAGAGGAGATAAACCAGATGTTCAAGATGATTGTGACACTAATTCAGAGCACACGATAAGATGCCATTGGATCCCTTGAGATTAAGAGCCTGATTCTCTTCTCACTTATTTTGATGACAAAAAGAGGAGCTGCCTTGTCCGTGGAGCTAAACCTGTAATAAAATGATTTAATGGAATCTCCTCCTTGGGTGTTGGCAGGACTGCACTAGAGTGAGGACATCTGGGTCCCAAACCTCAGTACCGTCTGGCCACCCAGGGGACCCAGCTCCTTTCCATAGAGAAGACCCTGCACACCCTTGGAGTCTGGGGGCTTCCAGACTCCCCAGCGCAGTGGCAGGAGCCTGAAAGCCCTAGGACAAGCTTGCAGTTCCCATTGCTGCTCTTGGCAGGGAATCCCAGACTTATGGGGTCTTCTACACACCTAGATACACTCAAGTCTCCTCAAACTATGTGAACTGCCCTTCAAACCCTAGTAACTACTGTGAAAGCCACATACACTGGATCATGAAGACACAGCCCTCCTCAGAGACAGCAGAGAGGGAATAACGTATGTAAGAGCAGGAATTCAGGGACTGATGACAGTGAGGTCACCAAGGAGAGTAAGGAAGAAAAGCAATACAACATGAGGGGAGCTCAATTTGCCATGAAAATCATAGACAGAAGTAAGCTTTATAAAGCTCTATAAAATATTCATTCTGCCTCAGAGTTTATGCACAGGAATGTCAAGGCAAATGACGTGCCCCAAACAAACACCACATGGGAAATGCTGAGGCAGTTCTCCTGCCCAGTCCCCCCAGCACAATAACAGGTCAGGTCAGTGAAAACAGGGCTGGACAATACTTCAGTTTATAAAAAGGTCAAGGTTATTTTCAGCCAGCTGCATTGGGTATGTGGAGGAGCCCCAGCTCATCACATCTGCCTGCCCCTAATGCTCCATCCCTATGGGATTTCAAAATAGCTACTTTGACTGGAGTCAGTAAAACCAAATAAATCTGTGTTCTTAAAAAGGGCTGTGTAGGAAATTTGCAGTGTGCAAGTCCACAATAAACAGGAAACTGTAGAAGAATTATTTCTAGTGGTTGCCACACAGAAACAAACCCTGGAGATGGATCACATGGGGCAACCAAGGAAGAAAGGAATTATCATAACTGAGACTCAAGAGAGGAAACCTTGCTGACACTGTGGTGAGAACGAGAGTAAGAAAGATCTAGCTACAAGCATGTGCAGGGGATGTGAGCCTCTGGACTTGGTTGGAGGTAGCAGCACTGCCACAAGCTCTCATGACTTTCTATTGTACCCCAGTGCCTCTCACAGCCAGGGAGACATGCAGGAACCAGTTCATCTGGCCTGTCCCCCAACCAGTGAAGAAACAGCGATTCAATGTGGAAGGCTGAAAGTCAGGCACAAACACCATCCTCAAGCTCCTCACATCACCAGGGTGGAAGAGAGATCATTACTAATAAAAATAGAATGTTTTGGTTTCACAATAATCTGAGGGAGTCAACAGCTGCTGGAGTGAGCAGCCTATTTCATGAGAATTTCGCAGGGGAATAATTTAATGGAGCTCAGATAAAAGGCAGTCACCTGGAACTCAGATTTAGAAGAAAATGCACTTTTTTCTGAATTACTAGTTTGGAGGTTAAATAAGGAATATTCATCTGACTGTACTTTTTTTGCACACTTTCCCTGATCAGTACACTAATTAACTCTAAACTGTACGGGCAAAGGCTTTCAGTCCCTCCCCCCCCCACCTCCCAAGGAGCAAGTGCTTTATTAAAAACTAATGATTGATTCTCTTTTTCAAAATTAGCATCTGCAATTTGGGGGCAACTTCAACCCTGGAATAAATAGACCCTGGAATAAATAGAGGCAATTCCCTTTGCACTGATTAGGAGTTCATCCTTTTCAAAAGTCCCAAAGGCCTCTTAAATTGACTGTCTTGATTAAAGATAGGTTTAGCTTTAATTGAGTAATTGGTGTGGTTTGTTATTATTGGTTATGGCAGAGATTTCCTTTGCTGTAACTTGGCCAGATGGATGCTTCCTTTACATCTCAGCTCAATCCTCCTCAGCTGAACTGTTCAAACAATTACAGCTATACCATCAAAATACATACAGATGTGTATACGTCCACACATTTTAATATGCCAGCCCTGTAGCCCAGTAGCACACTCCAGGCTGTGGCAGGGCATAGGGGGCTGCAGGAGACCAAGAGGAGGCTGTAGGACCAGGTCTACAGATAGAAGAGTGTAACTCCACTGATTTCAGTGGGTTTCACCAATGGGACAGTTCTGTGTGGTAAGGATGCAGAGCTGGAGGAAAGACCAATTAAAACCCAATACACGCTGCAAGAACTGAAGAGATTTACTCTGGTGCTAAGCTGTTAGGTAGGTTCCATCCTTGCACCTCACAGTATCAGTCAAGTAGCTACAAGACCCAATAAGAGGAAAGAAGTGGCTGATGGTAAATCTCAAAAACATACATTTTCTCAAAGCCTTTTCTATGGATTTGGAACCAACTGCTAGTAAATGAGTAGCTAATGTTTTCATTTACAGTTAGGACTGTAAAACAGGTGGATGCATATCTCAGTTTGTTTGGTGTCTCACTATCAATTTCTGGCTGCTTTATGAGGCTCCTTGCTGTGATTCCCTGACTAAAACCAAAGACAGAATTTAAAACTGAGCTAGAAGCTAGGGAAAACTGGTTCTAAGGTTAATTTTATGTCCAGTGGCAACCTTTTTGCCACCATTTAGCATTCAAGAGATAAACTCCCTGACTGGGCAGCTCTGCAAAAGCTTTCTAATTGAATCAAGCAGATTTAGATTATACCAACTGATTTTTTTTTAAAGCAGGATGTAGGTATTCACTTAGCCTGATGAAAAACGTGGGCTTGCAGTGGAAAGGAATTGAGAAGATTGTCTTTATGTAATAAATGAGAGAGAGAATAACATTTCAAAATCATTGAAATACATAATTTCAAAGATTTTAGTTGTTATGGTGTAAAAATCTGCAAAGACATAGTAAAAGTTTACAATTGAAATAAAACATGTCAAAACCATTTTGACTGAATCAAGCCATGTTTTTCTGTTTTTCAAAATGCAGGCAGCTTGTTTTGCTTCAGGATAGGAAGACTTTCTAAATCTCAGACATTCTGGTGGGGTGGAAATGTGCATCTTTTAGGCTTTAAGACCATTACATTCCTGGATCTTCTAGAGCTGGAGAAAAACCACATTGCCAGTGCATTCTCCTGCCACGTCTCCACCTCACTAAAGGTGCACTGGTGCCAACAAAGCACATGCAGTGAAGCAAGTTATCGCCCATGAGTGGCAATACAGGTTTACACTGCCCCGGCTGTCTCTTCAGTAAACATGGCTCATTTACCAGTCAGTCAAGGAGGACAAGATCTGGGGTTGTGTTTGCTGTTAGAAAAGGGCAGACCAAAAAGGATGGCTACCTGCACAGGGTCTTCTGCAGCCCCCCTATGCCAAGCCACAACTTAACCCTGGACTATGCCACTGGGCTCCCAGGACGGCATATTAAAAAGTGTGGACATAAACACATTTGTATGTACTTGTATGCTGTCTGCATGGGCCAGATCTACCCACCCAGCCACCCCACCCAGCCCTCACCTGCTGGGGCAGATCCTCAGATACCTCAGCTATGTGCTGACTGCTGGGGCAAATTTCTCCATGGAGAGACCACCCACCACTGAAACTGAAGTCATGGGCACCTAAAAAACCTGCCTATGTGACAGATATCGTGACTCTGCAAGACACTCTGGATCCCAGCTAGTTTCAAATGGGAAAGGAGCCCAGCTCATTCTAGCCCAAAGTTCAAAGGCAACCACATAAGGGAAGAACCATTGCTCACAGTGACTAAACCTTGCTCTAGAGTCAGGGTATTGCAGTACTCAGACCCTCCCTCTTTACAACAGATCCCAGTGGTGCAGAGATGTGCCAGATGCTGGTCAGTTCCATTCATGCAGAACAGATGATTATGGCCATGCCATTGAAAGCTGCAGCTGCTTTGTAAAGCTGTGGCAGATGCTCTGGGTGGTTGCTTGAGCCAGCTGGTATTGATGTGCAAGCCAGCAAAGGGCAGCAGGTCTGCACAAACAGCAAGATGGCCAAATACAGCTTAGACAACACAGTGAACAGCTCCTCTTCTCCATCAGAGGCTGGATTGATGGCCTGGAGAGAGGCAAGTCCGCATCACTTACGACATCACTGTAGAACAACTTGCAAAGTGCTTTCTTAGGCAAAAGGATCATGAAAGGCAACAGGCTCCTTGCTTGCTCACAGGCTAAGGAAAGAGCCTTGGGGTCACAGGCTTGGACTGCACAGCTGTATCTGGCCAGCAAAGGCAGGCTATGCATGTCGTACCTTCTGCTTTACTCTGACTTTGGCCCATGCCCCACCCTGGCCGGCAACAAGGATGAAAGTAATTTGACATGTGATGAACCAATGTGTGCCAAAAATGGGAAGGCAAAGGAAAGTCAAAATCAAGACAAAGGGTTGGCTTACACAGAGCATGAGAGCCAAGCACCTGCCCCAGCAAAGGGTAGCATACAAAAGGTCACTGCTAGCACTGGGTTGTTCCTCAAATAAATGTTTTTGGCTTCAGGGCACAAAACAGAAGCACACTTCATTGAACCTTCTGCTTTCAGCATGAAATTGGAAAGTGTCCTCCAAGTCACTCCAGAAAAATGGTGATGGGCTATCACTATCAGCTGACAGATGAGTTTGCCTCTCTATTCTTCAACATGTGGAAGGCCATTGATGCACAGACTCTCCATCCCTGCTCTTTTCCCTTTCCATCAGCTGTGGAATTCTCCATGCTCATTGTAGCCCTGACAGGCAAGTTAATCAGCCCACTGGTATCAAAATACAATTGTACTGCCATTCAGCAGCTCTCCATCAGCCCACTTAAGCTACTGATCCCATTTGAGTCCCCAGGGAAAAAGCAAGCAGATACCAGCCGCATCTGTCAGTGACTGCAGAGAAGATGACTTCAGAAACCCTGGAGACACAGCTCCTAGGACAAAGTGAGACAGGCTGCTATATCCATATGACCATTGCTAAGTGAAACAAATATTCAATTTGGTTCAAGCAACTTGAGAAGTTTGCAAACTCTTCCTGTCCAGGGAACTGGGTTATTCTGCAAACTGGAACAGGCCTGACAACCAGGCCATGGCTCAGCCCATCCCTGTTCATTGTAAAGGAGGTTGTTTCTACCTTAGGATCTGACCCTGCACTTCTCTGAGAACTGATTTAATGAGGAATCTTCCAAACTGGCAAACTTACAAGGCTTAACATTCAAATTGTCTAGGAGGCCATCACATAGCCATCTCTCGATACACTGGCATGGCTCTTCAGGCAAGAAGCAATCAACCTAAGCTGACTTATTGTCATCTTGCTACTCATAACAAAAATGGAAAGGACCAGACATGGAAAGGCCAACTATAATGTAATGAATGTCACTGCCTTCAGTTATACTGCACTGAATCTGCCACCAGCATTTCTCTCCTTTTGCTTGAAAATTGCAATGATAGCACTTTGCAAACAACTTTCATGAAAGTTTACAAAACAGCAGGCAGACAGGAGGTTGGTTTGAAAGATTACAGAAAAGAAATCACAGGGCAGTGACTCCTATTTGAGATGAGTCAGCCTCAGGACTTCAGCATTTTCCAGCAGTCAGCCATGCACACAGAACAGTTGTCCCTAGTCAGGTGGGAGCAACACATTGCATGTAGCATTCACACAGATTCAAGGGTAGTCTTGTTTTGGAAGAGGATGGCAAAGGACTATCCAGACATTAAAGGAGCAGAAAGGATAATAAACACATCTGTCTAGATGTTCAGCTGAACAGATTAGAATCATAGAATCAGATAGGTTGGAAGAGACCCATGGGATCATGAACCCTCCCATGAACCATGAACCCAACCATCAGCCCTACTCTACAAGGTCTCCCCTACACGATATCCCTCAACACCACATCTAATCTACTCTTAAACACTTCACCACCTCCCTGGGCAGCTGATTCCACTGACTGACCACTCTTTCTGTGAAAAACTTTTTCCTAATATCCAGCCTAACCCTACCCTGCTGCAGCTTGCAGCCATTCCCTCTTGTTCTGTCGCTCATTGCCCGTGANTCTCTGAGGAGCCAGCAAGAATCACACTCCTGACAAAAGCGGTGATCCCCAAATCAACCACAGGCATAAATCCATCTAGAGTTTCTGGAGAGAGGCACATGGGGCATCCTGTGACTGACTAAGGCTCCTTTGGCTAGACCTCAAAAACAGGAGAAAGTTCCACCCTTGAAAGCGATTCAAGTGTGAGCTGCCACATCGCTTGTCTGAGCCAGTGCAGCAGCTCAGGAATACGGTGGTTTGGAGTAACAACCTTTTCCATGCTGTGAGTGCCTTAGAAACTCAATCTCAATGATATACTTCAAATTTAAAAGTAACATTGTTAAAAGGATGGGAAAATAAAACTGGCTGCCCCTAACCAGAGCTTTCAAGAGTTGCTCTTTGCTCTGCACAGTGTGTTTGTCACTGTATCACACAAAGGTACAAAGCCACTTCCCTGGTCTCTCTCCCTTCTCCTATACCTGGTCACAGCTGAAGGCAGCCTGGGATCTGTCTTATTGGACAAGGCACAGCTGAGGGAGCCCAGGTCTCCAGGTCCTCCAACCTCATGCAAGATGGTTCTTCTTCCAAACACCATTCACCCAGTAGTTGTGCTTCATGCCACATGGGATTTTCCCCACTATTGTCCCCATCCCCTCCCAAATTCCCCAACACACATCCATACAGAAAACACCCTGCCACACTTTGAACACCCCCCAGTTAAGCTTTTCTCTTTTGGCTGCCTGACTGCCACCCCCAGCACAGCAGGGCTGCCCATTTGCAGAATTCAGCACTCTAATTCACTGACCTTTCACATTTTGTACAGGACTCTCTGTTTCTTACCACCATAGTCTATTTTAGGCAATTTTCTGGAAGTTCAGTTCACTCTTCTGCTTGCCTAAGGAAATATAAAAATTTACACCTATTGTAAAAGCATGAATAAAAGCTGATTGCGGAAAATAAAGACAATAATGTGCCCATAACACTAACTAGCTCACTTGCACTGCATTTCTGTTTAAAGCAAGATTTGTCTGATCATCAACAGGGTGTTGGTTTAGATCGCTGCTAAAACTACCACTGTAAAAGTCAATCCCCTTGCATTGCATTACTACAGAGAATAGTTATGTACAGTTTAAACTTTTATGCCTGTTGCAGTGGTGATCAATCTTTTAATAATTAAACCACACAGGTTCTGCAGCAGGAGATGACATATTTAGTGCACTTGGGATATTTTATGAAGTGATTAAAATTTACAAAATAAAAAACAACAGAACCTTTTTAAAATAGAAATCAGTAAAGTGGATACCAGAATGAGCTAGATAATTTGTGCCATTCTCAGGCAGGGCTGCTTGAGAAAGCAAAGTGAAGATAATGCTCTAGGACGTCAAAGGTACACATTAAGTTTCCAGATCAGTACAGAACTCTGGTGTGACCCAAGCTAGGCTTTTGAGTTTGGGAAATGTTTTTTGCACTGATGTTGTGCAATTTGGCCAAATGTAACAGAGAGAAAAAGAACTACATTGTCTACTAAGAGGCAGTCACCTTCAGTGGTAGCAATATGTGTTTTGATTATTCTTTACACAGTTCCCTGGTGACCTGATACTTGAGATGCAGGACGCGGGTTTTCTTTGGCAGCGATGTGACCCTCCTCACACTCATGCATTTCTAATTTCAGTTCTGCAATGGGTAATCACTAACAGCAAAGAAGTAGTTCATGTGTGGATGCACAGGAGAAAGATGTTTGTGTGCATTCTCCATGTGGTTTGCTGTGTAAACACTAACCCAAGAAATAAAACAGAAAGGAAACCATTTATATGAAGAGGTGGAGAGTTGTTTGGATCTCCCAGTGTCCAGATGCCACCACTTTCTGGTAAGAGGAGAACATTAGAAGTGGAAATTTATCCAGAGGCATTCCTCCTTTGATTTCAGCACCCTCAATATCAGTTCACCCTCTGCTTAGGGTTCAAACTGCTCAGCAAGGAGAGCAAGACCCACCCTGGCCACTGTGAACATTGCAACTTTGGGACTGTTTTTCTTCCATTCAGCAAAGATGAGAGTGGCCCAGGCTATGAGATTTTCATCCCCACACAACTCACAAGCAGCTCAGCTGCAGCTCCTCCCAGGGCTCTACTGTGTGGTCAGCAAGAGGTGTGTGTTGGCAGCAGGTCTACAAGGCAACCTGAAAAATACCAGTTGGATAACTTGTAGGAACCATTTACGGAAAACACATTTACAGATGAGAAGCACATTTAGCTGAAGAGCATTTCAACCACCAGAAGTCACCTGAATGCACTGATGGGGAGAGCTTTGGAGAACACTCTGGATCCAGTTCTTTTCAGTATGGCTTCATTATGAGATTTGCATAGACTGCTTTGCAGTTGGGCAGTGTAGCCACTTAGGAGCATTGGTCTGACTGACAGATAACCCTGCTGGTGCAGGCTGGGTGGGAAGATTGTGTGCTTGGAACGGGCATCACAGGCACAGCCCTTCAGACTGCCACTAAGGACCAATTAGGTCACCTCTGAAAGGAACTCATTGGCTAGAACATTTCAAAAAATGTGAGATCATGGAGATTTAATGACTGATCAGAGAGATTTCTAAGATAGCTCTCTCACCAAAGTAACAGAACCACCAGCTGACAGACTATATGAGAGAGAAAATCCTGTGATTCAGTCTATCTCAGTGCATGAGAGATATAGCACACAAGAAGAAAATCAGGTTGTTAAGGTACCAAAGCAGCACCTTGTTTTTGATTCTCAGCTGTCTCGTCTTCCTGTCATGATCTTGGGCAAATTACTTGACCTCCCATAGCTTCAGTGCCTCCACTTTGAAATGGGGAAGATTCCACTGCCTTGATTACTTGGCTTTTAAACAACTTCAATGAGCATCTTTTTGTGGGAATTTGTACAGCACCTAATACATGCTCTCTGTGACAGTTTTGAGGGATGAAGCTCCATCCTTTATGTGCCATTGTAAACACCACTAGTTTATAATCACCAGGAATTTTTCACTGCATCTATATAGTTCAAGAGGGGCACTCTCCTTCCCAGGCCACAGACACGAGCAGGACAAACTGAATTCCTCATGCTTTCATCAAAGGACTTCAGATGGGATAGTGGCTATCTGGGGGTTAAAGGTTTTCAGCAGTCCTTCGAAGGCACCGGAGTTGCCTGTGGAGTCTTCAGCCCAAACAAAAGAGCAAAGACCCTCCAGGTCTTTTGGGACTAAGAGCTAGAGAAATTTTCCTTTGAATTGAGGAAATCTTTAGAGAAGGGACTTCAGACCTCCAGTGATAAAGGAAATAAAAAGCATCTGCACTGACAGCTCCAGTTAGGAGCAAAGAGGCACAAAGGGCTTTGAAAAACAACCAGCCTTTCATCTTCAATAGCAACCTCAACAGCTCTGCACCAGCTGCTCTGTAAACAGCATAGCAAGGGAAAGCAAATCATTGGCACCAAATGCATTAAACATGGCAGTGTCTTCAGATGACATATTCTGTAAACTTCCTCCTTACAAGTTATGCCATTTCTTAAATCTAAAGGATTACCTGCTGTATAGCAGCAGAGTCATTCTTCCAGGCAGTTGGGCAGCTTCATTAGCCATGTTTCTTGCTGAGTTTCCCATAATGCAGGCAGGCAGTTTTGTTAAGAGAGCATCAAATGGGAGGTCAGGTGACTTGGGTTCCTCTCCTGTCTCTGCTGTATATTTTCTGAGGGATCTTCAACCAATAACTTTATTTCTGGGACAAGTTTTCACCTGGAAAAGGAAAGGAACATTCTTTTGTCTTAAAGCAGTAAGCCCTTTATAACAATCATTTGCAACCTTTTATTGACTGTGGATCCATAAGAACTATTTCAGGAGAAAGGTAAATGCTGCTTAGCAAGTTAAAATTTCCTGATAACATGGTGACTTTTCTCAGCACCCAAAAACATGCATATCTCAAGATGAACTCATTCCAAAGTGTAAGATCCCAAAGACCAAGGAAGAGAAACTTCAGCCTAGATTGGTGTGGTTTGGTTTAATTCAATTTAATTCACCTGAGCTATAAAGCACTATCAGTAGGGGGTAAAAACAAAGTACTGAAAATCCCCCTGCAGTATTTTGTGTGCTGAAATAGTTAAACATACCCAGCATCTATGTACTCATCCAGGGAGGGATTACACCCTCTGAGTGACTTGGTTCTTGTTATCTATTAACACTGAAGTGACAGTTTCTCTAATTTCCAACTCCGTTTCTATTATGAAAACTGTATTAGAATAAAGAACAAGCCCAGTTAGCAACATCTGATTGTCACTTCTTATGCTTGTGGCAAGGCATGACAACACCCCAATCTTTCCATTTTCTCCTCATGTAGAATTCTATTGGGATTCTGGTCGCTTAAACTTCCTAAATCTCATTTTGCTAACAGAAGAGTAAGAATGCCAGACATTTCAAGAGTGCACCAAGGCTTAACAGTAACATGATATACATAATACGCCTGTGCCGCTTAAAAACCACTACAGGCTCTTTAAGTAGCTGTCTGCCTTTGCAGGTAAGCAGCTGAGGGGTATTCCTGCAGCCCAGTTCCCCAGGTTCACTCTGCTGATGGTAGCTCAGAGTCACAACCAACAGTGAGCAAATCCCACTGAACACCTGACACCCACTGCCACTGAGCCCTAAAAAGCCCCTTTGCATAAGTCACACTCTCTTCCCACTTGGCACATGACAGCCCCATGAAAGGCACCTGACACTGCTTAGTGGGGAGCATTTGGGGCTTGCATCTGCCCCTCAGTCTTTGCCAAGCTGTCATCCAAAGGCTTCCTCAACAGCAAGCATTAGCCAGCCCCTCCACTTCTGGCTAACTGGCTGTTGCTAGGCCAGATGCTTTCCCCTCCATCAAGCATGGATAGGTGGCTTCTCAGGAACTGCCTTGAGAAGAGCACAGCTGCCTCACTGTGCTAAAATAGGCACTTTAATTTCTTCTCCCCACTTCAACCAGTGAAACAGCATATGGGCTTCTGCTCTCTCTTTTAATTTGCTGCAAAGCAGCCCCAGGGTTTCAGGAGAAAGCATTTGGTGATTGCACTTGTAATAACTCTGGACACACATCCAGCTGGTATCTGCACACTTGCTAACCCTTCCAGTATGGGCAACGGCAACACTACATTTCACATGTCCTCAGGTCTGCATCTCATGTCTTCAGAGCAGGTAGCACTGGTGGTTCAAGCCTAGGTACTGCACTGCAGAGAAATTTTGCTGGCAAAGTCCTTTAGCAGCTTAGTTGCTAACAAATACCTGGGAGACAGGGGAAGGCTTTGCTCCCACTCAGTACAACCTTAAAAATCTGTCTTCTCCCCTCAAAGTTGATTCAGGAAGCAAATATAGCCCACAGAAAGCCAATGTTTTACATACCTTGCTGTAATGGGTCCTTACGACTCGACTTGAGGTGCTTTCCTTTAGCCAGAGGCATGACACCCTCAAATGGGGAGCACAGACTGGCTGGAACAGAGCCAAGCTTAACAAGCCCTTGGTGCTGCTTGGACCTGGTGGGATCTGCCTTCCTGTTTTAAGGAAACAGTGTGAAGAGGTGTCATCGTGTGGCCAGAGCCAGTCACTGGTTTAATGGCCAATCCTTCTGCCATAGATTTTGAAATCAACTTTCTGTCATTCTCAGGGAGAAGGAGCTCATCAGGTGGGGACAGCCATAATGACACAAACATTCTGTCACACCTCACCCCCTCTCCTTGGTACATCAGAATTATTATGCTGTTATAAAAGGGGGAAACCGAGGCACAGAGCAAGGTGGCAATGTATCCCAGGCTACTCATGGCATCGCAGGCAGTCAGGAGGCTACATGAACTGCTGGTTTGTGGGCAGCATCTGTTCGCCCACCAGCCTCAAAAAGCCAAGTTCTGTGGCTGGGAACGTGCTTCTTAGGGTATCCACATGAGCCCTGAAGACAACCAAGGTGACCAGACCCTGATCTCCAGCAGGATTAAGGGCCCCTGCCAGAATGTAGCTTTCCCAGGGACAGTCAGCAGAGGCAGATTTGCTCCCCACTGCCTTGGAGGCCCCTTCCCCCAGCCAGGCAGAAGAGGGGCATGTCTCTTCCCTACTCCCCCAGCCCAGCCTGCTTCTCTCCACAACACAACTGACCCCAATTCAAACTGCTGACACTTTTGCTCAGGATGTTTCAGAGCTTCGTTATTTGTGAAAGCCTTTTTGTGTAGCACCATTGGCACCAGCACAGCCTGTTCCCAGCCTGTTCCAGCAGCTCCCTGATGATTGAGGTGACAGATTTGAAACGAGGCATGGCCTCCAAGCAGGTCCTCAATGGGGTCAGGGAGAGATAGTAAGTGCCCTGGTGGATCTTCCTCCCTTTTCCACCTTCCACTCCCTGTACACCTCTACACACACAGCCTTCAGTCACTGCTGTCCAAGAGCTCAGTGTAGAGAGCTGTTTGCTTAAAAGTACATACACAATTTTTTTAATCCCCAGCAGCAGGCTGGAGTTTGACAGACTGCATGGCACTGGGAGAAAAGCAGCAGAAATGGCTGGGAGGGTTCTGGGATTGATTTGTGAGGAACAGATTAAAACAGACTAAATATCTATATTCTGACTAAGTCGCGGCCAGGCCCAGGGCAGGGAGCCGACTGCACACATCAGGGAGATAAGCGCTGTGAGGGACGATCCAGCCTATCTGCAGTTACTGTGAGAATCCTGTATTTAAGAAAGGGAGGCTTCTCCTGCAGGGTTGCTGCACAAGCTGGCAGCCAGAAATCAGTGCTTGAGTTGCTCATTGCCCCTCCACCTCCAATCTGTAGCTGATGTCAGGCTCAAGTTAGGGAAGAGGCTAACATAGGTCCTCAAACAGCTTCTCAGCACAGAAATGAAGTGGGAGAGAAAAAAACCAAGAATAACTAAAAAAGAACAGCATTGCCAGGATAGATATTTGTCCATCTTGGTCAGGAGCCTGTCCTCCGACTGCGGCCAAAGGCAGACGCTCAGGGAGAAGGGCAGGAATAGGGTAAGTGACACATTCCCAAATGCTCCTTCAGCATCTGAGTTTGCAGGTCAGGTCCTTCTGCTCCAGAGGAAATTAATGACAAAGACACCCCAGGTGGGAGACCAGAGCAAAGTCTCCTGAGATGAAACCCTGCAAAACCATGCTAGATGACTGGAGAGCATCTAAAAGAACATTGCTCTCTAATAGAAGCAGTATCATCCGTTCAAAGGAAGACAGCCATGCCCTGTGTAACAGGCACCTCAGTATCTACAATACAGCCAATGTAAGATACTTTTCTTAACGGTATTTCATGTTCAAAATGATGTCAAACGAAGCTGTTAGGTACCTTTTCCCAGGCTTAAGTAACTTGGAGAATCCCCCCTTAGTAAGCCTGGCTGGTGCATGAGCCATTTTGCACATTATCTGCTTTCTGCAGGGTATCATCCAGGGCAGGGGCTCTGGCAAACAGCGCCTGCCTTTTGACAAGGCCCTTCTGCTCCCGCACATCGACACATCCGTAATCCAGCTCTGCTGCGTTTCTGTCAAACCCTCGCTGCATCTGCAGCCACAGCACTGCTTCCAGACTTCTATTTACAAATCACACCTCCTTCACTGCCAGAAGGGGAATTACTTTTTTCCAACAACAATAAACACCATTTATTGAACTCTGAACACAGTTATCAATGTTGGCTAGCCCTGGCTGCTCAGGAATAAAGACAAGGAGCTTTCACACACACAAGTAGGAGGTCCGGTCCTGGCTGCTGTTGAGAGGGGACAAAGCTAAAAAGCATCCTCACAAACATCCACAATCAGCCAAGCTTGTTCTTGCTGTCAAGGGCTAAATTTCCCTATTTATGATGCACAACGTGAATATCCTATTTTTCTATAGAGTGAAACATTTTAATTTCTCTATTGCAATTTTACAAGTAGCCTTCTGCATCAGTCAATGGAAAACTATTAAAAAACAAGCACTTCAAAATCAGGCTAAAATAATAGAGGGCAAAGCTCAAGAAAACAGCCTATACTGTTGCTACAATAAAAATCAGACCCCTATTGCAAAATACGCTGTTTTTTTTCCCCTGACAGCATTAACAAATCCATGTGGTTGTGCTGCTGGTAAGTATCTAGAGGGAAATGCAGCTAAACAAGAATTTACCAAATCTGCTGTTATGGGACACGGGTGATGGGACGCTGAAGTACCCCAAAGCAGCCCACAGCTTAATATTCTACAGCAGCCTAAATCCAAACAAGAAACTGATGCCTTCATTATCCCCAAAAGTTGAGGGAAATAAGTGTTTGAACAGTTCTGCAGAGGCTGCAAAGTTAAGCCCTGAGTATCAGCAACAAAGCCTCCTGACACAGGCAGTCCCTCTAACAGACACACACCCCAGCAAGCCCTGAAGTCACAGACTCTGGTGTGAACAGACACGTGAGGTCAGACAAAGCCTGGGGACAACTGAGGGCCCAGGACTCTCCCTTCACTTTTGCCATCACAAGTTTCTGCACAAAAAGAACAGGTCACCAACACAATGAGTGGTGAAAAGCAACCCAATGGGTGTCACCTCAGAGAAAGTATAGGAATGAGGGACACTTTTTCCTGAACCCAAATGGGTGTTGAGTGATCTTCAAAATCAAACCATAGCAGGGTAAAGGAACTAAGCTCCCAGGCCAGTGCCGGATGGGCAACTGGATTCCTGCTGCCAGCATTGATGTCATGTTTCATTTCCTTTCCCTGCTCTCCCTGGTTTTCCTGTGCTCTCCTGTAGCCATTACACAGGATCTAACTACTTCCCAGTTTAATTGCTTTCAAGCATTTTTTTTTCCCCACTGTAATATCCCCAGCTGCACAACTAGGAGTGGGAAAGGGAAAACCTCATGGGACTGTTAAGAATCACAGCCACATCACTGCTGTGCTGTCACACTCCGTGGGACGACTTTCCAGTGCATTAGAGGTGTTACTGAATTAGAGATAGGGTTTTGAGACTGTAAGAGTCTTACACAGTCTATCTTACGGATGGTAAAACCACAGCCCATAGTGCCAAGGAATAGAAATCTGGTCTTTTCTCTCCAGGGTGATCTTTCCTTGTTACTTCTGTTGCTTACTGTTGCCTTTCACTTTCTTTACCACTGAACTTGTCCACCCTGCATCTGCACTGGACTGAGCAGACCTATCCCGCAGTCAATCACAGTGAGTCACTCAACTCAAAAGGTGAAGAGTTAGGCCTGCATTAAAGGTCAGACATGAGTAAATACTGCTCTGACGGGGTTTGGCTTTAAGCACAGGTAAGTGTTTGTCTTACTGGAAAGCTGCTTTAATTCATTGTTTTCAGCTAAATAAACTCAAGGGCACAAGCAAGCCACTAACATGCAGGAAATCTCCAGCACATAACAGAGTGGCCAGCACACAAAAGCACAGTAACTCATTCAAGTGCTTAGGCACTGCCAGCTGAAAATTACTATATCATTACACTTTATTATTTAGAGGTCTTGAATGCCCTATCTGGGAAGACAACCTATTAAATCTTATAACTTCTCACGGGTAAAGCTCAATGCCCAGGTTCTGGATCAAGTCAACAGCCTTTTGTGACAAGGAAAAAGAAGGGCACAGAGACAAATACTTTCCCCTGATGCGAATTACAGGCTATAGTGTTGATCGACCCATGAAATGAGATGAACAAATCACCCTCAGGCAAATCAGATCTCCTCAAGCCAGAGAGCAGCTGGCAAAGCCCAATCACGAGGGAACTAAAGACACCAGGGATTACCTTGCACTGGAAGCTCCTTCCTGCCTCTCTTTCTGACAGTTATCATCTCACCTTCTTGGAGGGGCTGAGGACCGGGTATGGTGTTATCATCTTGCACCAGTCACCTCTGCCAAGAGATGGTGAGAAATCAGCCACATCACAGCCACTCTGAAAGGTTTGCAGATGATACTGAACTTGAGCAGCCCTCCAAGGGGGCAGTAGGCATTGTCTGACATCTGACATAGAGCACCGATCAGCATGAGATGCAATGGGTTGATATTAACAGTAAAACTCTTTGAGTAGAACAACTGGCAATGCAGCGATATCAAACAGCTGGTAAACACTAAGGCTAATTCCAGAGAGTGGGTCCTTACAGAAGAAGAGCCTACAAAGATTTTGCTCTAGCAATATGGCCCTTGGGAGGCTGATTTCTGGCCCTTACAGGGATTTAATACAAAGCCACACAGGTTTATTAAAGGGGACTTGTACTTTGTTGCAGAAACGGGCCCAAATCTCCAGTGGGTTACAGGTTCCAGCAGCTTTAAGCAGACTTACATCCTGTGTTCAAAGCACCATAGACATTAGAAGAAAAGTGGACTGTCACGATCTGAAGTGGGGGTTTCATTAAAAAAACTAAGAAGTATTTCTGTTTTTCCCAGACATAAATAAACCAATGCAGTTTCTGTCCAGGAAGAGAAGGAAAAAGCTACCTTGTCTGGATTGCAGGAACGGATTCACCAGCTTTGTCCCTGAAACCAAAGGGCATGTCTGAGATCATCCACCCTCATCCAGACACGAGAGGAACAAGCAGCTGCACTCTCCCACGACACCAGCTCAATCAGGCTCTTCCCAGGTGACAGTCTGGGTTAATTGCAGGGGTCAACACCTGAGCTCAGGACAGTAAACACCATACAGAGCAGCTCTCACTAACACTATCCTGTGGCAGAAGAAATCTATTTCCTTAACCTGAACAAAGGAGATAAACTCCCACTAAGGCCAGAAGATTTCATAGTCCTCAATTTGGGTGATGGGCTGGACTGAGAAGTTGGGAGACCAGGAGACCAGATCTCACTGGTTTTCCCAAGTAACACCTGAGGCAACCCAAACAGAATCAAATCCCAGGGCTGTGCTTGTGCATTGGGCTGCACATCAGGGAGTGGTGGTGACACTTGGCTGCAAACGGGCACCAGCTGCTCCAAACACTGGGTCTCACAGGGAAGAAAACGCACTTCCTGCCTGTGGCTCAGATCAGGATCCCTTGGGACACCACTGGATGCCACTGGTCCCTTACTGGTTGCCTGGGCCAAGCACACAGGGCCTTCCCACCAGATAGGGGCTAATGAAGATGCAAGCACTGTAGGTTTGCCTCTGAGAGAGAAAGCTGGACTAGCCCTGGCTACCTTCCAAATGCAATGCCTGCCAGCAGGTGAAGATCTTCCTCCAGGAATACACTAATCATCAGGAGATCTGCGTTTCAAAGCAAATCAGAGCCTTTAATCATATCCCCAGCCACACCAGATCAAACTCTCACCTCCCAGTGGCCCCGAAGCTAAATGATGCAACTGTCCTGAGGACCAGCCAGGGAGGAGAAGCAGCCAGGTTATAAGTTACTGCTCAGCTTTGCCTCTCCCCACGAGTGCTTGCAGGCCTGCAGGAACAAGGGGCAGGCACATTTAACCTCCCCAAAAATTGTAATTTTTCCAATATGGATGAGTCACTTCCAACTGGGTTATTAAGTTATTACATTGTATTATTATATTAACGTCATTGCCATTTTCAGGAGAAGATAAACCTAATTTTAATCTGCTCTTAATTGAAAGCTTATCAAGAGACTGGCTCCATCCCTACGCAATGAGACAGTTTTTTTTTCCTTCTCCTTCCCTTCCCCCTCTCCATACACTGCACTCTTTATGCTGGTGAAAAGAAACATCTCAGTAGAGAAAAAGCAGCTTGGAGTTGATCAGGCCTGTTAACCTACACCCTGGGCGATTATCACAGATCACACCTTCCCTAACAACAAAAAACTGTTGGGTGCTGTGGTTTGGCAGCCTGTTGCAGTGGTTTCGTTAGCCATTCATTTTTATGTTAGGGTACTTGACAGTTTCCATTAGAGGAAGTGAGAATATTAAAGATATTTGAGCAGCTCTGGGAGAAAGTTAAGTATATAATGCAAGGGGACTGTGCAGATTTTAATTACAGATTCCCCCAAAAATCCATAGAAACTCTGATTAAACTCCTAATTACTTTTAAAGAAGTGAATAAGCAGTCAATAAGATGAACAGCAGTCTCTCTCCTTCTTTCTTTTTCTCGTGAGCAAGTTCCAAACTGATAGCATGCTGCAGATGTATTATCACAGGCAAGTTAAGAGGAGAGCAAGAGGGAAACATTTCTCTAAAGATTCCTTTGAAGGAACTTTTTGCAACATCTTCAATACCAAGCCTGACCCTAAAATCAATCAGGTCTCAGTGATTTACACCACCAAAGGATGTGCCCATAGCCTCCAGCTGTGACTTCATTTTGCAGGAGTACACTGGTTTTTCCAGCAGAGCTCTGCTTCCCCACACAAGAGGTGCTGCCTGTTTGGGGGCTGTGGTGTGGTTTCACTCTTTGTCTGGCTCAGGGAGGTGACACTCACAGAGATGCAGACCTTGTCCCAAGGGCCTGGAAAAGTCCTCCTGGGTGTGGTTTACTAACAGCTTTCCCAACCATGTTGCTTAACCACAGTGAGCAACTTCACTTCTTCCCTCTCTGTCAGACCACAAAGCTGGCAGCAAGTCCCCCCTGAGAGCCCTGGCCCACGGTCCTAATATCACCCCAGCTGAAGATGTGAGCACCTCTGTGCTAAGCAGAGCACCAGCCCCTGGCATAGAGGAATACTCTTATTCCAAGGGGAGCTCCCACCAGGTGGTGAGAAACTTCTTTGTCCCCAGAGCTGTGGACCACATTTCAGCCCCTCCACCTAGACCCAGATCTGCAACATGGATGTACCTATTGTCCACATTCATCCTGAAACACAAAACTGGTTTCCCGGCAAGGTACTTTAACTGTCTCCTTGGAACTTGCTCAAACATTCTGGATTTGCAAAGAAACTTCTTTCTTCTGAGCTATGCTGAGACCCACAGTCAACTAAAACCCCATGAGCATTACTTCTCTCTTCCATGGCAGCTTCTGGCTCTCACTCAGCCAGAGCTTTGCTGCAGCTGTGCCAGGGCAGGACAAGCTCTGCTTGCTCTCTCCAAGCACAACAAAAAGCGATACCTCCCCTAAAGTAATTCAAAGTCTGAAGGTAGGACCCTCTCTGAGCTGGTGTGCAGCAGCAACACACGCTGAGCAAGCAGTGACTGTTCCCAGAGCACAGCCATGCTTCATCTTCCTGTCTTCTCTTCAAGCCATTATTGTTTATTTTGCTGTCTCCAATACCTGCAACTTTAGCCCTGCAAATAGCTTTAATTTCCCCATCTCAGGAAGGAGAACAGGAGTGCTCCTGCGGGTCAGCTGTGCCTGTATTCGAGAGCTCTCATTCTCCATCTGTAAATATCACTACACTCTGCTTCTTGTCTGATTTTTTTACATTTTTGCCACAGAGAAGACACACAGCTACCAAACCCTCCTCCCATACCATTGCTGGTGATTTTCTAGCTAAAGCACAGGACTGGGAAGCAGCTCCCCAGCTGTTAATAGGTACCCATCTCCCCCATCCCTGCCTCAGTGCCAATGCAGTTTATATTCCCTGATGTGGCCAGAACTGTCCTCACTTTATCTGACCAGCCAATTCCCACAACTTTATCTTTTACAAACCTTTCAGAATAGTTCCCAGATCTGGAGACACCTTAACCAGACGATGCAGATGACCTCTGGTAAAACTGTTAGTTCAAGATGGCTAAAGCCATCTTGTGCAGTTGCTACAGCACTTGACAGAACAGGGCTCAGTGCTGGCTGGGAGCTCTCAAGGCTTTTGCCATAGAAATAATTTTGACAGAAAACACAGATGAAATAGTAAGGTGCTACAGGGCATGGACATTCACAGCCTGATTTGGTTTTCTGGAAGAAAGCTGCAGTGGGTTCTCCTAGTGGAGGAAAAAATCCAAAGAGGAAACTTTTGTATGAGGAAGGGAAGGAGATTTTGTGGTGTGTTGGAGAGGTCGGTTAATTCCTGAGCCTAGAGCCAAGGGGACAGAGCAGAAAGAAAGAGGCTCAGAAAGGGAAGGAGGGAAGGAGTTTGCTCTGCAACCAAAGCTGGGTAATAAGGCATATGTGGCTTCCAGTGACAGTGTAAGAATTTACAGTATAATAAAGATATATATGGCCATTTGGAACAAGGTATTTCTAACATAAAACGACTCTGTATATTGATTGCCCAAGGAATTTGTACAGAACCTTATTTCCAGACATATAACTGAGCATATTATTTACTCACCATAAAAGCTGGATAAATGGCCAGGCTCCAGGAGGGTGTGAGGCAACGGTAGTTGTTCGTTGACATATGAATGGAAGGAAATTTGAGTGTGATGGAGAATGCCAGGATACTGGGAACTATACCACCCAGCCAGCAGCTTCCACAAGTCACTGCAATGTATAAAGCAGGTGTATCTGCTTGCTCTTCAAAACAGTGATGCCACTTCATGGCCCTTTTGAGAAGGCTGGAGCCAAACACACGGGAAAAATACTATTTCTCCTCTAGAGTAGCACTGAGAAATGAGGAGTCCAAGGCTAGCAAGTCAAAAAAGCAGAAGGGGCTGAAGTAGAGCAGGCTCTTGTACAACAGCATATGAGCAGTCAGTTGAGGCCCCTAACCATGGGTGCCTAGCTAGATCCCACATCAGTCTCTTAATGGTAAGGTAGAGATGATAGCCATAGTTCAGCCCTGCCTTGCTTCCCACGAGCTGGGTGTGAAGCAGGTCCCCTTCAGCAGTACTGAGAGCTGGCTCATTTCCAGCTGGTTGGAAGTGCCTGGAATGGCATTCCATGGAGTTCAGAGAGCCAACCCTTCCAGATACCTGCTTCTCTCCCTAAAAGACCCCTTGGCATATTGGTGTCCAAAGGGAAAGGACTTTACAGGCTTCTTTGTCTCACAAGCAGACCATAAACTTCAAAGCATTTCCTGGAGAATGCAGTGGACACATCATGTGGGAATTTCCTTCCAAAGCAAACAAGACTTGAAGGAAGAAAGAGTCTGACATTGAGGGGAGGCACAGAGAAATACCTTTGGGTGTTCCAGCAGATAAGCAGTCAGGCCATCCCAGAGATGGAGAACTCTGCAAAGTTTAGCAGCTCTATGGCCACTAAATTTTGACTATTGGTAGTTTTGCCTCAACCCATAAAACAGGTGAACAAGCAACACAGTAATCTTAAGTATCCTCCTCCTCATCTCCTTGCCTTTCACACTCCATCACAACGTTACATGTAGGTGATACCTCCTCCAGACGAGTTCCCCCAGGCAGGGACTGCATCGTTGCCATGTTGTTAAGGGTCCAGACTATCATAGCAGTTCTATACAGAGACACAAAGGACTGACCAGGCAGGCGAGGGGGTCCTGACTCATGACTTCAGCTCATTAGCGAGTTGCTCTAATAAAAACTCGTGTGTTTTAGGCTGTGAGAGGGTTGTAAAACTGGGTTTACATTCAACAAGCCATGCCACCGCAGCAGGCCAGAGTATCAGAAGCTGAGTATTCTTGTACTTCTGCTGCCACCTACAGGAAAATTCCTAAAAATGCTCTGAAATATCATGGAATAAACGCGTTTATGTTTCCAAGGCAGGGTGATCTTTTAGCTGAGGAAAGATCCATTTGGAACAAGGTATATTATAAGCAGGATATTTCTGTCTCCAGGAATCAGCTCCAATTTCCACCACAACCATGGCTGCAAATGAATGAGGCCAAGGGACTTCTGCTGCCAGCTCTGCGAGGACTCCAGCTGTGACCACCTTGATGGCCGTGGTCTAAAGCTACAGATGAGAGAAGGTTTGTAGACAGGAGCAGTAACTTTCATTACATGAGCTGACCTAAAAAGAAAACCAAAACAGCAGTGTTAGGGTCATAAAAATATCTTCTTCAAATCATCTAGGGCTCAATACAAATACCACCAGTTCCTGTTCAATGGCTCCCTCTGAAACAGCTCTCCTCAAGGACACCTGTGTAAAATTTCCCCATTATTCAGGGGAGTCACTGAGTCCTTCCATGGTTTGGAAGAGACGGCAACCAGGCCAGGCCATCTTTAGAAATCTGGACCATCTGGGGCCAAGTGTTCCTAATGTTGGCCATCTACACAGCTCCACTTGGATTAATCCATTTCTTTTGGATTTGTTTTCCAGAATTGGGCATACTCCAACAGGGCTGGTGGTAGCTGGGCAAAGAGGAGATTTCTAAAAGGAAATGTTCCCATATTGTGCATAAAATAGCAATAACTTTGTTCAAGCTTCTATGCTGAACAAATGCCCAACAGCAGAAGTTCTGTACAGTCAGCACTAGTGAGCCTAGGGAAATATTAAATTGCCTCGTAAACTGGAAGCCAAGTGGAAGTATTACTTAAATGCTCAAAAAGTATAATTTGCTGCTGCAGATCGACAAATTGCCTTATTAAATAGAGGGAACATTACCACATGAGTTATGAAATTGGCTTTACAACTTGAACTGTGGAGTTCACATTTTAATAACCTTCTGCTAAGAGGTAAGAGAATGTAGCCTATTTAGTTTTCTACCATGTATGTGCATGAGGGCATGCATGAAAAAATGTGCATGTGACACTCAAGAGTGCTTGAGCAGAGAAACTTCATAAAATGTATCACAGGGTGGGAGCACTTCTCACAAATGGGACAGTACTCCCCGCTCAGGACACGGGTGAAACCTCTCCGATCCAGGATGAAACGGTGGAAGTAGACACTTCCAGGCATTCCCACACAAAATTGCATGTTTGTCAAGAACAGGCAGCGGTGCATAAGGTTCAGTGCACAGCACACTGATGTACCGCCCCGTGACATGAATATCTATCGAACTTATTACCTGCCCCACTATTTACTTTTGGGGATGAGTGAACACTGTGTTGTCCTTATTTCACAGCGAGTTAAGCTGAAATGCATATGCATGAAGCAATTTGCTCCGAAGTATCGAATTGTGATGTGTCATGTGATGATGGCTGCTGTTTCCTGGTGTTAGTGAGGAAGCCATTTGACTCCCAGACTGTCTTGCCTGAACAGTCTTGTCAGGAGATGTGATTTCTACATATGCTTTCCTTCTCCCTGTGTTCCACAGAAAATGCATCCACCCTATTCGATCTAATACTTTCTCATTTATCCTCACTAGGGAATTTTAGCTTCTCTTGAAAGTGGTAGCAGAAGCTATCTAGGGCACCAAGCATAGATGAATGTGACCTTTTAATCAAGTGTTCCGAAACTGCTGAGGAATTGGGAATGGAAGACAATATAGATGATTTTGAAAAAGAAAATGAAATAAAGAAAGTAATCCTTTCAAAAAGGATCGTCTCCTTGTGATGCCTGTCTTGCTTTCCCTCCCAGACTGCACCTCAGGTCCAGCTAATATTCCTACAAACTTTCAAACCAAAGGCAGCACAGGAACACTGCTGTGCTCTGCTCCAAGGCACTGTGCAGCATTAACTCCACAGCCAAGAGTCCTCATGACTGACAGCAGAACATACTTGATATCAGGAGACAGAAACCAACAGGGAAATCAGAATGGTGGGATTTTATCTTACCGTTTTATTCCCCAAACTCTCAAATTGGAAAGTGGGATTTTTTTTTCTCCAATACTCAGGAGCATGTACTTTGAGCTAATCGCAATGGGTGGCATTCACATCTGTTCCCAGCTGCCCTCAAGGTGTTGTCTACAGAACACAAGAACACCCAGAGCCTTTAAGTGCAGAGGCAGTCAAGTAACTCTCACTAAATATCTCCACAAGTGTGAGAACATGTGTCTGACACATTTCACCTACCTTCAGCCATTCAGAAGGGACACCTGTAGTTTGACCTACTCATAGAGATGGTTCCTGTAGTCACTGGCAGTCAATTCATCTGCCCATCTCCAACCCTTTCCTTAGGAGGAGATGAGGTCTTCTCAGCCTACAGTTGGATGACTTGCAGGCAGGGGAGAGGACCCCTGCCACAGTAGATTGAGTTGGCTGTGTGCCAAAGTCCTGCTGAGACACAGGCTTGGGGAACTACTCAGAACACTCCCCGCCTCTGTTTTTATCTCTTCCAGTGAAGCAAATTAAATATACACATTAATAATCAAGCATAGAAAATCACACACACATTCTCCTCTGAGACAGGAGCGTGCATTTCCTATTCTAGCCATCCAAACTGTGGCCCTGAAGCCTTGGGGTAGCATGGCCCTCCCAGACAACTGAAATACTGAAATTTTAATTTTGCTCGTAACATCTCATGAAACAGTGTCTCTAATAGCTTACTCTATTCCACACACTGTGTTCTTACCTACCTCTATTATTTTTGTAATGGTACTCAACAAAAAAGGCAAGCAGGCTTGCTTGGCACACTTTGGTTCCGAAAACAAAAGAATCCCGGAGTTCTCAGCGCCATTCTCCTCCCCAAAGGAAAAGTCCTCCTTTTGTTATGCCAGAACCATAACTACTCCACTATGATGCCTTTATGTCTTATTTGGTCTCGGTCTCTTCCACTTTAATGCAAGCTTTGGTGTTTCAAAATTCCAGCAACAAAGCACAGCAACACTAGGCACAAGATGTGCAATGCCCATGCCAACACTTGTAGGGCCTTTAAAGCACATCTGTAGGTTCTGTGCATCAAGAAGATGGAGTCATACTGGCACAGGCTTTTCGCCATTAAAACAAGGAGCAATTGTTCCTCCAGATCTTTGTCCCCCCTGAATAACCCCACGCTATTTCAGCTATCTATCTGGCCTTTCTTGGGTCTTCAACGGGAAGTCATCCTGCCGGATCACTTATTGTCATTATTGCCTCAGACAGAAAAACGAGACAGGGAGTCGGGTGCCAGGTCAGGAACATGGAGAGCACTTCATTTTATCCCAGCAACGTGAAGATTTTTAGTTCTGCTCTGTTAACATGTTGCCTGTAGAGATGCTCCCTTCCTGTTAGCAGTCCTGTGTCCATCTGAAGAATTTCTGCATTGCATGTGGAGATAAGCCAATGTATTGATCAATTCTCTACGTAGGATTAGGAGGAAGTTCATCTGTGGTCTTTATTCTCCTTTTAGTATAGCTTGCTGTGAAGAGCCTGAAGACAGCAGCAGGACTGATATTTGCCTGGATGAGGGCCTCTTCGCCAATTAGCCATCATTAGTGCTCCAGGCCACACTGCAGAGAGCAGATCCCCAGCCTATGTGCCAGTGAAGCAGGGTTTACAGGGGCTGACTGAATCTGTTCTGACATGGGCACAGGCTGAAGACTGAGATATGGGATGAAACTTTCCTTGGATTTGTTCCTGATACTGGAGCAAAAGAAACTGCACACACACATCACCTTGCTTCATAGGCTTACACAACTGGGGACTGCTTTCAGCTATCTACCACCAATCTTGCACATATAATCAATGACATAAAATATAAAAAAAAGATCCACAAAGTATCACAGAATGATCCTGTAGAACAGACTATCATGAGTATTCACACTTGCTTTGAGAAAGGCTGATCTGCAGAACACCCTAGTATCCTCCAAGATCCATTTCCATCCACCATGAATTTCCTGAGTTCTTCCTGGCTTTAGAGCAACACTGGGATATCTTTAGATTTTTTTATAACTTACACATTTAAGATTTGAAAAGTGCCCATGCAGGGAGACCCAGTGTTAATTTCCACAAGCCTAAGGGCACCAAGTCAAATCCATCCCTTTGCTCCCACTGAGTCCATTGGACTCTCTGCAGATGTACGCCCAAAACCGAGAGGTAATGTCCCTACCAGTACTCCCAGAAGGGCATCTTTCTTATCCGCAGGTGGGAGACCCTAACATGCCCAGCTTCACTGTGGCAAACGCCAAAAAGGCCTGATAAGAGACTCGGTTAGTACCTGAAATAACAACAGGCCACAGAAGAGGAAAGGAACTGCACTGTGTAAGAGAGCCTCTGGAGCATCAGGGGAGGGACAGCTTGGAGAACAGAGAAACCCAGGCTCTGCCCTAGATACTCTCTCACACGGACAGGTCCGTGGGCAACTCTGTAAAATTACAGTTTCACCTGCTGAGCTCAGTGCTCATTACAGGAGTCTAGACTAGGAGGAAAACCCAAGGCATTACAGGCCGATGTGTTTAGGCCAGAAGGTAAAGAGGAGTACAAGCAATAAAGAGAATTGTATTAAAGATATGAACTACCTAGCAAGGGGACTAGAAGACCTATAAAAACAAGGCAAAGTGAGTTAGGAGGATTATTAAGGAACCAGAAAGAGATATTGAGTACCAGGTTTACAGAGAGGTTCCCAGGAAGAATAATGCACTGTGGACAAGTCTATACTAGACAGAAAGTAAACAAGACAATTACTCCAGTAAAAATGATCGGGGTGAACTGGAGTCAGCAGGTGATGAAATGGGGGAATTTATGAAGTGATTCTTTTTCCTCTTGCCTCTTTGCAGGGAAGGGAAGACCCAGTGCCATGACAGGGTATATAACTCTGGGAGGGAACGGAATAAATACATGTGCAGATAGCCACGATATTGGTTCTGGGAAATATAAGACATTCTCCGTTGCCAGATACACAAAACACCTGGTTAGGAGAGAAAACACACCTAGGAGCTGTGTGGGAAATGAAGGTAACAGACAGAAAGCCTCAGGTCTAAGGCAGCTATTTTAAAATATCTGGCAGTGCCAGCAAAGGAACACAATGGAAGAGTTATTTTGATGAGTTTTGGAAAATTGCTACTGTGTTAGCACAATGCTGAGATACCTAAGCAGGATCAGGGGAATAGGCAGGCAAGCAGATGTCCTGCCACCCCCAGGACCATGAGACTGGTGCGGTTGCCTGTAAAGCCCATCAGGCTCTGCAGAGCTCCAAGGTACAGTTGATCCATGCACACACAGGGAGAAAAGCAGACCCAGAGCACAGAGGAATTTGGCAATTTGCTTGTAACATTACCTTGAAGTAGCCTTGGACAAATCCCCCTGTTTCATTAAAATATCCAAGTAGGAGAAAATGATGTGTGCCATACATGTGTGGCAGCATCATAGCAGGACAGCAAGGAGGTTCATGCTATATCCTCTGGTCAGGACTCTGAGGCTCTGCCATTAGTTCTGTCCTGGATTCAGAGCAGACACTGGGGATTCATTGTACTTGCTGCTTTCCACTCACAGCAAGAAACAACACTGTGAAGGTGGGAGGGAGAAACTGAGGCACAACGCATTATAGAGGCTTGGCCTCTTCCTTCACTTAAGAAGTCTCTGGCACAACTGGCAATTTCTTCTTGTAGATCAGTAACAACTCTAGTCAAGCCAGTGCATTTGCTAGAATTAGAAAGGAATCCAATCCATTAAACTAGATCTATTGACTTCCACATTAGCCCTCAAAAATCCATATTCCAGACTGAAGGCAGATTTGCAGGGCAAACAGACAAAGTACTGGAAATAACTATATTTCACCTCTTCCTTAAACCCAGGATTCTGGGTGGTAAGCCACAGGCACTGGGGAGTGATAATACTAAAACACCAGACTATTTGCAAAGGAAAATAACAGCTCCTCATCATGCCTGCCTTTACAAATGCTTCTGTATGGCGTAAGAACCATTGAGCAACACCACCCTCATAAAAATGTCCAGAAAGGAAGAAGTGCAAATATTCTAAGGCCTGATTTCCCCTACACTTTATATCTTATCTCACATAATGGCTGTATTCCCACAGACAGACACACAAGATTTTTCCTTAGAAACAAGGCATAATTGTTCTCCAGATCAATTCTAAAATGTCAGTAGTCCCATGATTACTAAAAGCAGGGGGTGCACTTTCAGATCTATATGACCAGTTAGGGAATAAATGCCCAACGCTGTCATGCCTATTTGGTAGCTGGTTCACTGCTTCTGACCCACGGTTAGCTCTTAATTAGTCCTTAACTAGTCACAAGTGGCAATGATTAATAAGGTGAATTGCCACTCAGGAGGCTTAATTTCCCTCCTGCTTCTTCTGTTGTGTCTATATGGACAGTAAATTCTTTATAGTTAGGATTGTGTGGAGTGTGTCCGCCTCTTTTCAGGTTTTCTACCTCTTCCAATGGCAGTGCTGTTCAGGCTCAGTTCTCCAGCCCAAATGAATATTTCACATTACATCTCCCATAAGCATTAGCTCAAGGGACTGTATATGGCAAATTTACAACTCTTTCAATTTGTCTACAGGAATAGGAGGCACATGACTGCTTGTAAATAACAGGTTTGAGGATATAAATCATCCTTCTGCTTCCATCCATCTGTCCCAGAGACTCTGAAGCTAAAAATGCACAGTTCATTACCACATAGTTGTTACTCAGCCAAGTTTCAAATGGTGTTAATATGCATCTTCATGTATCAGTGACAGACGAGGTTGATCAGTTCAGCCCTGAGCTGTGCGTGGCACAGAAGCAGTACTGCTGGCCGGCAGAGAGCCTTCACAGGTCCTGCATGTGCTCAGGATGGCCTCTGCTAAGCTGCTCCCCTCAGCTCAAGAGATCTGCACATAAGAGGAAGAGACTCTCAGTTTAAACCAAAGCCAGTACAGGATTCAGGATGAGGTTATTGTCCTGACTTTTCATCTGAGCCCTCTAGAGACAGAACCTTGCCCAAGGGGTAAGAAGAAGCCCTTGGACAGAGATCACTGGCATCACGGGTCAGAGGGATCCAAAACAAGAAGATCTGCATGGAGCTGTACCACAAGTTTCCATCTGAACACAGGCACACTCTTTCCCTCTGCTCCCGTATTTGTGGGGACAGCTGTGCAACTTTTACCTCCTTCCCAAATGCACTGCAGCTTAGCGTATTGATTTGTGTCAGGAAGAGGGCAGAGCAGACACCGTCAGAAGAGCAAAGGAGCGTCCAGCAGGCACGGGTAACCAGCTGAGTGATGGGTGCTACAGGAACACTCACAAGTAAATAAGGAACCTGTCTGCCTGAGATGCATGTTGCACAACAACTAATTCCTTCCCCTCCACACAGATGCTGCTGCAGTCTGGTGGCTGGCTACGTGCTCAGCGATGGCCTGCCCCTGAACATGGGAGAGCAACGCGCAGCCCCACTGCACTATCTTGACTTTGAAGAATATTATAGTAGCTTTAAAGCTCTCAGACATTAAGACACCATTACTCATTGTCTCCTCAGAGCTGATGGAGTCCTTGCCCTACGTGTTCTCCGTTTAACAAATGTCACTGATTGTTTTACAACACACGCCGCTGAGGAACAGAGGAATCTTTCAATTCAAACAGAACTGCAATAGATTTAAACAACCAGGAGCACTTCACGTTTGCTTGGGAGCAAAGCAGTTCTGCAGGCTAAGGTCAGGGTAACAAGCCCTGAATAGAAGGACTTTATGCTGGCAAACCCTGCCCGTCCCTTGCAGCCAGATACAGGTGGCTGCACAGCAGGCCCAGCAGTAAGGCTGAGAAGGGTCCAACGTCATGCATGAAGTCTGTAGCAGGATTAGGGCTCACATGCTCCAGCTGCTGCCCAGCTGAGCAGCACCATACGTGATGAGCTCTGGGTATCAGTCAGGCCCCCCAAGGTGTCTGGGGCGGGCTGAGAGGCCAGCACAGGGCTGAGAGGGAACTTGCCATGCATGGGCTCAGGCATGCTGCTGTTTCAACCTCCATGCAGTAGGGTATTGACTTGACATCAAATCATCATTTCAAGGAAATATGAATGTTTCCTCTATGTTAACCCAGGAGATAATGTGAAAGTCTACAAATTTAGTCAGTGGTAATTATGAACCTACATCCCAGTAACGTTGCAAAGGGCAATTAATAACGGTACTCCTCTTAATACAGAGAAAATGCTATAGCATAGCTAAGTCCTTTTTTTTGTAAATCTGGACTCAACAAGGATAAAATGGCACCACAAATCTACAGTATCATAAAAACTTCCATTCCTAGTGCACAATGGATTTAATATCATTATCTAGAGACAGTATATGCTCCTATTCTTCTGCAATCATCCATTCCTCGTCCATGGTTAATTACCTCACATGAGAGATGCTTGAAAATTATTTCCCCCATGTGGAAAACTTGGATGAAAATGAGAACATTCTACTTTGGAATCAAAATTCTCAGTAGAAAACTGCTGGGGGGGTTTAATTTTTTTTGTCTCAACTGCACAAAGCAGCATACTGAAAGTTTTGAGTTTTGGTTTTCTGTGGATAAGTATCAGCTCTCAGCTTTCCTGAAGAAAGCAGATCCCCCCCATGAGTTACTTTTTCCCAAGTAGAATTTTCTAGAATTTTCTTGGCATTAGGGCTAACTGCACACTGCACCAGTCCCACTGCAGCTAGCAAACATCCAAAAGGACTCAGTATCTCTGACAGACACCTTTTGTTAATGCTCTGACACTATGCCATGCACCAATACCCTGGGTAGTGCTCACCAGGACAAGGTGAATTTTCAGAATCAGAAAAAAGCGAGGATATATGATATTTTTGAACCCGCCTCCTTGTTCCCTTCGGATTGTGCCAGAGGGAGTTTGGCAGTTCTCAGCAGTGGTTTCTGGAGGCAAAGCGATTCTCTGCAACCACAGCTGGAACAGACTTTTTCACCTTTTACCCTAGGACCAAACAACCTTCCCCCAGGCCTCGTCAGAGCCATCCATTTGTGAAATGGCTGTGCAAAGGGGGCACAAAAGGCAATAGGAACTTGGATGCTATTCCGGCCTTAATGTAATAACAGAGGTGCTACTCAGGAACGATGTACTCTGTGTCCCTCAGCCCCTCCAAGATCCCAATTAATACGATTCCATTAACTTCAAAAGGTGCACTAAGTAGTAACGTTCTGGGCCATTAATTCCAACAACGTCAGCATGCTCTTGCTATGACATTTGCCTTAATTAGTACTATAACCCACTACTTGACTGCTAGCTTTGCAGGTAATAATTCATACACAAGTCCCCCATAAACAGAACTTGGGTGCTTTCTGCTAGAAACTGCATATATTGGTACATACTGAAAAATGCCAAAGTTGCACAGGATTCAAAATGTTGTAAGAGAAAAGAAAGTGGTTTAAAAAGATGTTGCTGGAGTCACTGTAACTGTTTGAGCTCCAGTTACCCACTACCGGTCTGTTAGGCTTCAAAACTGCCAGTTTATAATGTTCTTCATAGATCCACCAAAAAGCAATAGACTGGAGAAAGTGTCTCTGTATGGCATTAGTCTGTAGCAAACTCAAGACATCTTGTAGTACAGTCAGCTGAAAAGGATTTGGGCTTGAAAATTCAGCCATCCAGAGGCACCTGGACAAGGGTGAGAAGTGGGCCCATGTGACTCTCATGAGGTTCAAGAAGACCAAGCACAGGATCCTGCACCTGGATCAGGGCAACCTCTGGTTACAATACAGGCTGGAGGATGAAGGGATTGAGTGTAGCCCTGCCAAGAAGGCCTTGGGGATACTGGTGGATGAAAAGCTCAACACGAGCCAACAATGTGTGCTCACAGCCCAGTGGGTAAACCATATCCTGGGCTGCATCAGAAAAAGCATGGCCAGCAGGTTGAGGGAGGTGATACTGCCACTTTACTCTGCTTTGGTGAGACCCCACCTGGAGTACCTACGTTCAGCTCTAGAGCCCTCAGCACAGGAAAGCCATGGACCTGTCGGAGTGAGTCCAGAAAAGGGCCACAAAAATGATCAGAGGGCTGAAGCACCTCTCCTATGAGGACAGGCTGCGAGCGTTGGGGTTGTGTAGCCTGGAGAAGGCTCTGGGGAGACCTTATTGTAGCCTTTCAGTATTTAAAGTAAGAAAGATGAGGACAAACATTTTTAGCAGGGCATGTTTCTATAGGACAAGAGGAGATGGATTTAAACTAAAAGAGGGAAGAATCAGGCTAGACAAAAGGAGGACATTTTTTACAATGAGGGTGGTGAAACACTGCACAGGTTGCCCAGAGAGGTGGAAGAATTCAAGGTTAGGCTAGACAGGGCTCTGAGCAACCTGACCTAGTGTAAGGTGGCCCTACTCATTGCAGGGGGGGTGGACTAGATGAGCTTTGAAGGTGCCTTCCAACCCAAACTATTATATGATTCTATGAAAAAGAGAAGCAAGGTTTTCATCCACCCTGAAAACAGCCCCTGCTGCCAGAAAACAGTATGACATGCGTGGCTTTGTTTCTGCCTTAGTGGTAGCAAGGTTGTCCTTGGTGAGACAACCCTTGGAGGGCATTTACAATTTAGAGTGGGGAAAGGACGGATATCCTGGGAGCACATATACTTGGGAAGAGGAAAAACAGAAACAGCCCCATCTTTCCCATAACCTCTTAGCTTCTGCTGTAATTTATAACAAAGTTTTATGGAAGGGAAGTGGGGACAAATGGGACACCAAAAGATCACTGTAATAAGAAATAGCAGACAACCACTGATGCACAAGGGAAAAAGCAGCCCTGGCCTGTCCAGCCATCAGGCACTCACACAGAAGGTCTTCCCACTCATCTCTGCAGCAACAGCAGCCCGAATTCTCATCCTACTACCGAAACAACCTTCATAGCCAAAGGATCAGGCTATTCAACTTCATGTTAGGATTCCTTACAGATCTGAGTTTAGTTCTAAATTTCCCCCACGCCTTCTAAAACCTGAAGTACTGAAAACAGTCAGCAAAGCAAATGCCAATCTATGTGGTGTTTTCTAAATGAGCCAAGCACAACTAACTCAGGATGAGTCGCTCCTGATGCCCTTTAACAGCCAAGCTCTTGAGACCAGTACATTTTGGCCAGAAGTCTTCCAAGGTCAAGTCTCCCAAAAACATGCAGTTTTGATAAAGGGCCAGATCTCCAGCAAGGCATGCTGGAAAGTTATCAGCGGAAGAGGGCAATGATGCTAGTTGGTATGGGCCATAGAGTCATGCAGAAAGATGTGGGCTGATGGAAGGACACTGGATATTGAATAAAGACAGAAAACGTAACCAAAGATGTTATCCCCTTCAAAGAGAGAGACTGGCTCCAGAAAGCAACAGAGATTCAGATGCACAGAGCGTGTCTTCTAAATGTTATCACATTCTCCACCTAGACCCGACAAAGAGATGTTCCTGCTAACAACCCAGTTTGTAGATAAATGAGATAATATAGATAGCTGAGAGATGCCAAAAATATCATTCCCAGACCACTCACTCCTTGTTTTTCCAGCTAAGACTGCCAAGAAGAGAGGCACTGACTGCCAGTTAGAGTTTCTGAAGGCAACACTATTCCAGAAAGAATTCAGATGAGATCAAACCACTCATTTCCCCCAGGACTTCATTTTCATCGTCAGGGAAGAAAATGTAATACATCCCTGCAGGCCTTTGACACTGAAGTCTGAGGACCTCAGTCTGATCTCTATTATACTCATGTAAATCAAGGCCTCCTTGTTCCACAAAGTTGGCGACATTTCACCGTTGCTAGGTACTAATAAGGCCACAGGTATCTATCACTGTCCCTGACATGCATTCTGAAATGAGATGGAAGATGCCTTGATCATAACTCACTGCTCTTTCCTTTACATGTGTGACTTGGCCAATTGCTAAAAGAAAGAAAGAAAAAGTCCTGAGGTCAAAGAGGGGGTCTGGGCTGGTGCAATAGCTGGAACAGGTCTTCCCCTTACCAGACCAAGCGAATGACTGGGAGAAGAGGTTACCTGACATGAGGAAGGGCATCAGTCCCCTTCTCCCACCGCCTTGCCACAGCATTTGGATTTCACAAGTTTCCAGCAGAGTCTCCCGCTTTCCCTCCAGCTTCATAACCCATGAATGACATGAAGGCAGCTTAGCAGTGCCTGGAGTCTGTGCCGGCAATCCTGCACTCACCCCAGTGCATGACTTTAAAGCTCATGGGGTATTCAGACTGGGGCAGCGTCTACCCCACCAGACTGACACCCTCCCCGTGCCAGTGTCTTTCCCCTTCCCAACAAGAACTCTGAGAGCCCTTGTGATTCTGGTCATTCTCCAACTTTCTGCTATAACCAGACTGAGGAACAGCCCAGAAAAAAAAATACCTGTTTGAACCAAGCTGAGTGTGATGCTTTGATGGATCATGGTGGGTTTTGCAACCACCAAGGGATCAGTCATAAACATCCATTTCCTACAAATGCAGTCATAAGCAGTTGCTCTCAGTCGATCTGAAAAGCAACACAAGGCAGCAGCCATCAGTGGGTTAAATGAAAAATAAGAAAAGACATTAGCATAATCCAAATAATCCGAATTATTGCTCCAGCCCCAGTGTGTTCAGTGCTAGGAATAGCTCAGACTGAGGTTCAAGTCACAGGATTTCCAAACAGCTCCCTGACCCCTCACACCCCAGGAAAGCTGAAACTGGCTTTTGTGGCTTAACTCTTACTGCCAAATAGTTTTTTTTTCTCAGGGGCTGGTCCAAGTCTGTGGACAGTGCAGCCTGCAGGATCTAAAAGCTGCTACGAACTGCCCTACCTCTCCTTCCAAGTGTGACTCCCACTTCCCAGCAAGGCAGGCCATTTAATGACACCCATGCTTAAAGCAAAAAGGTCATGCAGTTTTACAGTTCTCCTTCTGCTATCTTCCACTGAAGAGAGGAGAAAAGTGGGAGCACGTGAGGAACCTCTAGCTCTCCTCACTTAATGTGAGACTGAAGGGCAGACAGGCACCTCAGCACCATCAGTTGGTCAGATCTCTCATGGCTGGTTAGAAGAACCTGCAGCAAATGTCTGTCCAAGCTTAATAACAGCTCCTGGTCAAAACCACCCATAGGCATGAGGAAATTCAGCCCCGATTCTGAAGAGTGTGGCAATGACCCAAATATACAATTTTCCACACCACGCTGGAAACACCCTATCTGCTGAGAAGAGACAGTAAACAGAAGTGCCACTTGTTTCAGACACACATAGCTGGCTCTGGAAGATGTCAGCTCTCATATAAATTAGTATAAAATGGAGAACCCAACACTGGGGAAAAAAAAAAAAAAAGAGGAAATAATATGAGAGGCTTTTCTTGGTTCATGACTGGAACAGCTACTGTCATTTAAATTTTATTAGGAAAGATTAAAAGAAGCCTTGGAGTGAAGCTGCTGTGATGAAGTGGTCCCAGGGTCTCTATAACTGTGATTGGCACCATACTGATGTGTCAGCCTGACAAAGTTATGATAGTTATTACACTGGCCCTGAAACAGGCCCTTCAGCCTGAGGCAAAATAATAAAAAATGGGGAAGAAATCTCCAGAACACAGGAAAACTCAATCCAATTGGGCACAGAGATAGACATTTACCTCAGCATTATTTTTTTCAGAGGTGACGTGGAGCAGACAGTCAATACTGCCAAATCTGTACATGGATGGCTCCTCTCATAGATGTTTTTGTAGTCTGGCCTGTAGGTGAGGCTTGGTGCACGGCTGGTCCATGCCTGCCCTCTCTGGCAGAAGCGGGATCCCCAGGACAGCGGAATAAGGAGGCTGAGAAGCCTCTCTTCAGTTCAGGACAGAACTTGCCTTGCTCATATTGGCTGTTTCTGACCCTACAAAACAGCACTGTGAATCAGGGGGCCTTAGCACTTGCTAAGCAGGGCCTCTGGTTTTATACCCATCTTCACCCACAGGTGAGGGGGTATATATTCCCCTGGTAAGGAAGTAACACAGGGTCCTTGGGCTCATGTCACCACTCTCTGGAGACAGCTGTCACCTGGAAGTCACAAATGTCTGTCCCCATGTCACTAGCCCTCAGAGCATTGCTGTAAAAACCTCTGTCTCTGCAGGCTGCTGTCTTTGAAAGCTCTGCCTGCCCTAAAGATACCTTCTGACGCATGCAACCCACTCACCGACCGCATTACACCAAACAGGCAAGCGTTGTCTCCGGCCCCAGGAGACACTGTCTGCATAAGCACAGCTAACAAACAGAAGCATAATGAGTCCTTCTCACTACCCCAAAGTTGAAGGTGAGATGCCTTTTTAATAACAGGGCATTTGGAAGGATTTATAGGCTCTGGTTGTCTCAATACACAAATGACAGCATCAATCAGAGCCAGACAGCCAAGGAGGAAAGCAATATACCTGCTAGGTGAGGGGAATGTTGATGCAAGGCACAGGCAGCAGGGGCTGTGACTGGCAGGAGCTGAGGTTTGTGCCTGTACTTTCCCACCTGGCAAGAGGTGTGGTAGCTAGCAGTAAAGATGAAAGAAAAACTTCATTCTCCATCACAAGCATGTTTGGCTTGTGTCTTAAGACAGACAAAGTCCCTCTGGTTCCATCTCTTCCTGTCTCAGGGACTCTCTACCCGCTGCTTCCACAGAACCACAGCACCTCACGGGCAAAAGAAAAGGCTTCTTCCAGGTCTATTTGCACGCCACCAGCCCCTCACTGCTGCAGAGGTGGCAGATGAAGATTGCAGATCATCGCTAATCGAAAGCTCAGGGATGCCTCCACCAATGTAAAGGCCAAACACACCAGGCAAAATCAATCTATTTTCTTCTTCAGAGGTTGGAAAACCAGAGATAGTCAATTTGCAATAGCTGCATTCTTTAAAGACACCTTCAGGAAAGAACAGTACTTCAAGGCAACCAAAGATAGACGAGCAGATGATAATCCCATGTTGCAGTAACCACATCCTGAACAATATTGCATGTGAACTCAGACAGTCTGGGGCACTAGGTTATCTGCCAGTGGAAGCAACTGGAAATCCACAGTACATCTGCACTGGACAGCCTTGCTGTCCCTACATACAGGAGGGGAATAGCTGTAATACCAGAGGAGGAGATACCGTACAAGAACAAGGCAGGTGAGACTCTGAAAAGATGCAAAATGTTAGAGAGATTGTTTGTTTTCACAGTGTTTGATCTGCCAAGCCAAAGCAGAAAGGGAGCTTTCCCATCCAGTGGGATTATTTTCATTCATATTAACCCAGAGAGAACTGTTTAATTTGAGCAGGTCGGGGGTTCAGCTTGCTCTGTGCCTGCCTGGTTTTTTAACAAATACCGAATACAGTTTGAAAGAAAACTTATGCTCATGTATTTTCAAAGATTTCCAGCAAACCTTCTGGGCAATGCTCCTGATTTAGAACTTATCTAGAAACTAGAGAAACGTCCTGAGTTGGAGTTTAATTGTCCATTAGCTACTGCATGGATGCCAACACACTGTAAGTCCTGTGCTTCACTCTGCTGGCTGCTCTACTGACACAAGTCCTTGGTAGGAAATGCATTCCCAACCCCCAGAGATCTTTTGCAAATTTGAAAAATCCCATTTTAGAATAAAACCAAGGCCTCTCAAATCCTTTCTGAGAAGAAATGCATATGCATCCCAGTGGTTAAGGGCTACCAAGTAGGACAGGATGAAGCTCTTGAAGTCCAGGTTGACTTCTCAGCAGGTTTTCTGCAAGCAGACTACTGGGCATGCCACCATCTCTGCTGCTGGAACTTCACTGCATTCCATAAATATCACAGCTTCAAACAGTGTCTTGAACCCAGCTTTCCCAGGGCTAATGACTTTTCTACAAAGTGGAACAGTTTCAATAGGACTAGCTAATAAAAATGTGCCCTAAAATGCTCAAGAACCTGGTACATTAAGCTGGGGCACGTTCATTGAAGCTCACATTCAGCAATCTCTCACTGCTCCTGCTGCCCAGATGAGTACTCCAACTCCCATGCTATGCACTGTAATAGAGCATGCCATCGTTTCTCTGTACATACTTGATCCAAACTGAGTTTAATCAAAACTACCCCCCTTTGAGAAGTATTTTCTGAGCAAAACTATTTCATCAAAATACTTTCAGCCATTCCAAGTACAACAGCTCAAACCCATTTGTTGCGTTGTGCACACACTGCAATTTAGCAGATCAATAGGCAATCTTTGCCTTTTTTGCCAGATACAGTAAGTACCTTTGCTGCTGCAGACACCCACTTCTTTCTGTGTACTTTGAACAACACTTCTGCCTCCAGCTCCTCTTTGCTTCCATGCACTTTCTAGATACACCAGTGAGCATCTCATTCACGGGACAGATGAGGCAGAACAAAAAGAGTGCTACAAATACACCTCTCTTGCAGAAGGGAAAGCTGAGTTCTCTGTCATTCCACAGGGCAAACCGAGCAAGTAACAAAGACCCTGTTTCCTTTGGTGACAGCCTCGGTGAAATCCAGCCCCAGAAATCCAGCTGGGAGAGCCAGAGCATATTGTGAGCAATCGGGCAAACGGAGCAAACTCCCAAATGGCAAAGGACTGAGCATCAAAAGGCAGTTGATTGATTCTTTCCACACCCTCTCTCCATCCTCCCAGCACAGGAGACCCTGCCCAGCACCTCCCTTGTAGCCGGAATATACCTTGCCAGAGCTGATGTCTGGGGTTTAGCTGTGCTTTCAGTGCCACTGCATGGCCGGCCCAGGGACCGGCACATGCTCCACTAACCTCACATCTGCCCACTTCGGCAGTGGTGTTACAGATGTGCTGTCCAACTCACAGAGATCATCGAGTCACTGCTGTGTCAGGGACACACAGGAGGGCAATCCAACAGGCAAGAGTGACTCCTTCTTCATGGACATCCACAATTTGATGGATAAACCAGGCTTTGAAGATGATGCTATATGTGTTTTTCACACATTTTATCACTCTTGACCCTTATCATTCAAGTCTTTACAGAAAGATACCTCAATATACCAATCAACACACCGAAACATAAATAACTATAGTCACCAGCCACTCTGCCTCAGTTTCAAGGGGGAAAAAGGCAATTCATGACCTCACAGTCACCATCAGAGCTTGGGAAATAGCTGCAGTGGTTTCTCCCTCTTCCTCTAATGCTTTGGGGCTTATTACCAAACTAACAGCCAGGATTTGCCTGTTAGGAGCTTTTTCGTAAGACAATCTATCTGCAATGCAGACAGACACAGCATGAGAGAAACACAATTTATCTCAACTGAAAACAGTTTCAATCTGGCACTGTTTGTCTTAGAAAGCAGGTATCCCTCCCAGGGTCATTTGAGTTACACAGAGCTCTGTGTCACCCACAGGTACGAAGAGGATGATGCTGAGCACTTGCTCTTTGAGGCAGGCTGCCCTTCTGGGGGATCACTCAGTATCTTACCACCCATCCAGCTGAGGAGCTGCAGGACACAGTCACCAGTTTCAAGTAGCTCTTTGGCTGGAAATTGCTACCAGTCCTCCGTGCTTCTCACCAAGGTGCAAGCCAAATTATTCCTGCAGGTGACAGCAGCCCAAAACTGTGACTCTGAGATAACAAAAGCGTCAGGGAGTCCTCTCTTCAGCCCAGGTTTATCACGATGAGAACCCGGAGCTTTGGGTGATTGCTGAGCAAAAAAAATTATCATAAGCTACATAACAGGCTGACCTCAGACAGTTTCCAATTTTTTTCAGGCTTATTCAGTCAACTCTGAGCCCTTCCCTGTTCCAGGTCCCACTAAATGCCACGTTTTCCTCCCAAGAAATTGTAGTGATTTAAATAAACATCACTTTCAACAAAATGTGTCACATTTTATTCTGAGGCTGTTGGAACAAAACCTTCCTTTGAAAAGCTCTCCCTCTTCATTTTTGACCCAAATAGCTCACTAAACTCAGCCCAGATGCCTAAATAATTTCATTCCACAAAACTGTATTTTTCACTGAACTAAGTATTTCTCAAAAGGCATTTCACTCCATGCTGATGGCATCTTCCACTTTCTTTTTTGATGTGGTAAGCAATAACAGACAACTAAGTGAGAACAAAACACTCCTTCACTTTACTACTACACGAGCGATTGCACTCCCGGCCACTTTTTCATGTTAGATACAGGCTCCTCAGGCTTTCAGAAACATTAAGTTCTTCCGGAGAGAGGAAATGACTTGCCTTCAGTCACACTGAGACAATGGCCAGGCAAAAGAGATCGCTGGCATTGCAACTCTCTGCTTGAACCACAAAACACCCCTGAGAGGAAGAGATTTGTTTCTACAGTTTCCCGATCTGCAACAGAAGCTCCACCACAGGGGTTATTGAGAGGAACAATCATTAGCATAAGTATCAGAGTTGAGCCTAAAAGCACCAGATATGACAACAATTGCACCAGATACAATAATTGTACCAGATACAACAATAATTGCATTGCATGAGATGTCATCCCCACACCTAGTGAGAGGCAGGCCTTGAGAGTAGAGGGCTTGCAGCCACGAAACCACAATTCATTTGTGCAAATCCCCCATTTCTCATTAGTTACCACTGAGACTTTCCTTGTTGCCTCGCTCAGGGGTGACTGCCTCCTCCCATGCAGAGCAGCAGTGAGCAGGGCAAGGAAGTGTGAACGAGATTCCTTTTTGATCCAACGGATAAAAACCGTGGAAAGCTCTTGTGGCTGTCCCTGCATGAACTGAGGGAACAAGGATGCAGTACACCTTGCCTATTTCTAACTCCTATAGCTCTGTGAAATCTCAGCATGATCACTAAATTCTGTTCCACAGCGTCCCAGCTTCAGTCAATGCTTAGCAATGACTGAGTGTCATGCCCTCATCCTTGGCGGGCACCAAATTCAGGAGGCTCTGAAGTGTAAATAAGACAATCTGTATTTAATACCTCCCCAGACCCCATGGGCATACCGGCATAGAAAGGCACAGGTTTATTAACCCCAGGCTCCAACCTGTCTCGTACAAGGCAAATCCCACCTGGAAATACACAGGATGGTTAATGCAGCATTCTCCACTCTTGCTCATGGCTGGGGCTGTGTTGAGGTATCTACCAAGCTGTCAGAACCTGAGTCTTATGGGGTAGTACACAAGTACAGCATGTGTCCCATCACCTTCACCCAGGAAAGCACTTGTCCTGTGCCTTCTTACCACAAGGTAAGAAGCTCACTGGCAAGCACATAGCACCACACTGGTTCCGCTGTCCCTGCATGAAAATGTTTGAGAAGCACAAATCTATAATGGATAAAAGTTACCAAGTGAGGAAAGAGGGGAGAACAAATCCAAACCACAACATACTGAGTGCTTTTTTGGCCATCCGCCCTACTTCTGATGGCAGATGCCAGCTGGCAGCAACGAGGGGTTCCTGGGCAGAGAAAACATGGTTGCTTAGGCTGCTCCTGAGCCCCATTTTTCACCAGGGCTCTACCCGTACCACCAGTTGTTCCCTGAATTTTCCCTCCCAGCTCTTGTGCGGCTGTTTCATCCTAACATGAAGCTCTCTGGGGCGGCCAGAGAGCCAGGGGTCTCTTCACAGAGCCAGCTGCCATAGGGTGTGAAAAGGTGTGAGAGCCCCGACGGCTTCCCCCAGCTCCTCACCGCCACTCGCTGTCCCCGCAGACCTGGGTCCCGCTCCCCTCGGAGCTCCCCGTTGCTCCCCAGCATCACTGCTCCCTCAGCGGCATTACCCCACCGCTCCCCGGCCCGGCGTTCTGCCCTCTCCACCTTGCGACGGAGCCCAGAAGATGGCGCCGGCCCCTCAGCCATGGCTGCTTTCCATGACGGGAAACCCGCGGGGCTTAGCGGGGGGGGGCGGCATCTGCGGGGTGCTAAGATAAAACACGACGGAGGAAACGTCCCTGTCCCATGGGGCAGCGATTAACATAAAGCAGATCCTTGCCATGCCTGCAGGGCCCCTTGCCATGCCTGCCATCGCCGCTTTGACGGGAGGTTGTGGTGTGGACATAAACCCGCCGATGGTGGATGGGACTCAGGGTGCTGCTGTGACCCCTTCCTGCTGCTCCTCGCCTGCCTCCAGGGGAAGGCTTTGGGCCACTGCCGACCCCTTCCCTGGAGTGGCCACCTCCATCCCAGCCTGGCCAGGGCAGAGCTCCCTGTCCCCAGGGGCTCAGGGTGAGGGGAAAGGGGAAGGTGCAGGGTCAGCCGTGGGAAGGAAAACGCCAGGTTTTTGTTATGGCAGCCTTCAGTGGGCAGGATTAAACCCTGACCTGAGGAGACCAGGACATTTGCTGCCTACGGAACAAGTTTTCCAGTGCCAGATGGAACAGTTCAGAGAACCAGGGGCTGAGACGGCCTGAGAAGGCCTGGGCCTGGTCCTGCGGCCAGGAGAGTGTTTATCTTTCCTTTAGATCGAGCTGCAGAGGAGAAACGCGTTCTCCCTGACACTCCCCTCAGTCGTCACTACCTTTAAATCTTTAAATCGCTGCTGAGTGATTGCCAAACGGCTTTGGTGCCAGCCTGCTGCTTTCGGGCTGCAGCAGGAATTCTGTCAGAAGAGGTTTGACGTGACAGCTTGGACTCGGTGCTTGAGAGAGATCTCGGGAAACACGGGAGAAAATAGCCACTTAGAAGCAACAAAATGGGTGGATTTTGTTTTTTACATGGCTGGTTCTTTAGAAATGTTTTTCTTTCTGGGCTGCTCTTGGGAAGGCAGTCCTTGGGATGCATTGGAGTCTCTGGTGGAACCGAGGAAGGAAATAGTTCCCTTCAGGAGTTGTTCTCATCTCGCCCATTCGTAGATGTTCAGAGATAAATCAACAGCAAAAGCCGATTATTTTCTGCAGTGGCACACAGCATCGCAAAGTGAACTGAAACATCAAGAGTGCTTGAAACATCAAGCACTTTTAAAAAGGGAGTCAGAGANTTTTTCTGCAGTGGCACACAGCATCACAAAGTGAACTGAAACATCAAGAGCACTTTTAAAAAGGGAGTCAGAGATCCCAAACACCAGTGTTCTTCAAAGACAGCAAAACTGTGGACAACAGCCTGCTCTGGCACCTGGCCTGAGCGCCAAGGCACGTTATCCTCACTGGAGGAGTGAGCCAGGGGAAGGTCCTCGAGTGGGAGCTGGGGAGAAGCAGGATGGCAAAGCTCACAGGCATGGCCATGTGGAACATAACAGAGAATTGAGCCCACCAGACACAGGGCACACGCAGCCACTGTCTGGGTGTTTGTACAACTGTTGTCAGAGTTCCTTCAGGGGAAGTGCTTTCTCTGGGAGATGTTTTGAAAAGCTCTACCCTATTTGTTGTCTCTTTTTTCCATCCCTGCTAGTAATCAGCTTCATCTTCTAGGTCCCCAGTTCCCAGTGTCTTGGTTAGAGGGTCTGGCAGTACCCAGGCCATCATTAAGAAATCCCTTAGTGAAAAGTCCAGCTCTGGACTGCTCCATGGAATAACCGTGGGAATCTCTCTGAGCTTTGCAATTCCTAATTGAAACCGACGCCAGCTTTCATGGGGCTGGTTTCCATCCCAAGCCTTGGAGGATCTCTCTACTCTCAATCCGAGGTCATGAAAAAATGGTCTGCCTTCCTTGGCAATCTGTGGTTGCACAAGAAGGAAAGCACAGAACGTGCAAAAATAACAAATGTAAGACTAGAGTATTGTGGGAAGAGGTCCCAAACCAAATTGCTCCAGATCTCCTTGCAAAGCAAGAATCCTGGGATTCACACTATTCCTGAACACGGCACCATCTCCTGGCTTGTACATAAATACCCAGGTGCCATGTGTCGTAACACACATTTTAGATAATTTTATGTGCATCACCAGCATATGAATCTAAGTCTTTGGGTTAAGACAAGCTCCCAGAAAAAGGTGCATATCTGCAGGAATTGAAACTTAAGTAAAAGTGTGCCCGGAGAGGGTACAAACTATACTCCAATCGAATAGGTTGAACCATTTGGGATGCCAAGTTTAGTCTTCTGGAAACCTGCAAGCTCACGAAGTGCAAGTACTTTCATCAACTGGGGTGCGTTTCAATTGCAGAGTTTTTAAAAACAAACAAGCAAAACTTGCTTGGATTAAACTTCCTTTTTGTTGGAGAGCAGCACGAGCTGGCTTCTTCTCAAGGGATGGGGAGCAAGGAGCCGAGCATGATAATGCAGCCGGCAGAGATGGTGGCCTTGTCAGAGAGTTCCTGCAACACTGTCTGGGAGCCTCTCCTCAGCAAAGGTCACCAAATGAAGGGGCTGCCCTTGGCTTCACAGGCTCTAGCTCAGCCCAAGCCCAGGTACCAAAAGCCGCAGGAGAGGGGATGCTTTCAGGACCTCTACACTCCTCTGGCTGACAGCCCAGCTACGCTACTGCAGAGGGATGGACATTCCTGCTGGCCATCAGTAGAAGAGTGAAGTGCAGAAAGATCAACCAAACCACACTACTCATTTGAAATAAGCAGGGGATGGCCACTCTGGAAGTTGTTGTGTGTGTATCTAATCCCTGTGGAAATTACTTTTCCATGCCCTGAAGACTGCCACTTGGATATTTGTAAATTCAAGTTGTTATTTTGGTCACACTGAAGTCAGCTAGAATTTTGCAATTAATTTAAATGATGGTCAGAATTTAAAATCCATGCTGCTATCCCCAAGGCATTTAAAGCCATTGTAAATGAAAAATGGAATTTACCAACCATCTCTCCCTCACCCTGAACCAGTGCCCTTTGCCAAACAATTGCTGTGCAACAGTTGTCTTCATCCTGCTGAAGGCCAGACCAGAATCTATAGCATCAAATGCTCTTTCTTCAGAGCTGCCTGTATCTCGGCACACACGCACAAAAGAGAGTTAACAGCAGGCCGTGCGGACACGGGGTTTTATCTTAACATAGCTAATACATTACCAGCTGATTCCTGGAAATCCAAAGCAGCCAGATCTCAGACCCTGCTCACAAGTGTTGCTTGTGATAAGAAGCCACACTTTTGTATTTGTGTATGTGTTTGTCAGCGTGACGGGCCAGCTGAGCTGGTTTGCTGCTAAAGACGTCCTGACTGTCTTCTTTCCTCCCAGCCCAGCAGTTACGAGCTGTAAGTCAGCCTCTCTGAAGAGTTATTTTGACGCTGGTGGTCACTAACCAACAGCCATAGTGCTCTTCTCTGGGGGAGGCTGCGCTGTGGCTGGAGATGAGTACATTTTTACGCTGTCAGTACAGGGCCTCACAATAAAGCGCTTCATTGTGTCATACCCCTGAGAGCCTCGGATAAAGGCATTGGAGAAAGCAGTGCTCTAAGTCCCAATTGTTTTGTTGTTCTAGAAGTAGAAATGTTAAAAGCAGGAACAAGATTCTAGTTAGGCAAATGTCTCTCTGCAGATCACCAGAGATACACAATTAACACTAAACTGTCACTAACCCTGTGTACAGCTCTACAAGGCGGCCTGTAAAATAATCTGAAATTGTGCCCATGCCAAATTTATCGGGACGGGCTTTTTCAATACAAAGACACCGATTGTTTGAAACAGCTCTTAATGAGTCATTTTGAGGCACAGATTAATTGTTTCTGCCTCAAGGGATTCGACTCTCCTTTGTCAGATGCAACAGGAGCAGTGATACATCCCTGGTTTGCTTTTTATCATCTATTTTGTGATGTTTCCATGTATATCCAGCCAGGCCCAGGGCTGGGATCCCATTGTGGCAGGGTGGCCCAGGATCAGAGTTCAGACATTTCTGCACTGGCAGCATCTTCCAACACCACCTTGAGCTTCAGCACAGCCTGGTCTGTCTTCTTCAGGACAAATTGGGAGCAATACTCGCCTGTTGCTGGGGTGGGTTAGTCAGCACAGACTCGCCTAATCCTGCTCACCCACCCTTTGTGACTCAAACATTTGCATTTTGTGCTTTTTCTTTCCTCATGGATGGTAGCGCCGGAGGCTGGGAGACCATGCAGCTGGGTGGGTTATGTCCTGACAGGACTATGAGCTTGGATACGTGACTTAAGTCAGGCCCAGAGGGAAAAGGACTACCTGATGTGGTTCCCATGGCTTGTCTCTCTTCTGAGATGCTCTTTCTTTGTACTTTGAAAGTGGCAGCTTTAGGAAGACTGGGTCTCACTCCCTTTTGTCAGAAGGGACACAGCAATGATGTAAAATACTGTTGCATTAACTAGACCATTATGGAGTAGCTGCATGAAGAGCAGGGTGAGAGAGTCATGCCTGCTGGTTATGGACACAGGATCTGCCACCCATCGCAGCTGCATGTCTGCAAGGAAGCAATGCAGAGCTGATAGAGAGCTGCCCCAGGACAAGTGGAGAGAGGGACAAAGGAAGACCAGGAGAGGGCATAGAGATACCCCATTTCTCTTTTCACCTCATGAGCAGCCCAACAACACACCACATGCAAGGTAACACAGATGTTCCCTTGTGGCTCCAACTTGACGTCAGCATAGTCATGCTTTCAGAGGCCTGATGTGGTCCTCCCCACTGAGGTTGAGGGACACAAGAGTTGTTTCCACCTTCCTTGGCTGGAGAGAGTGGAACAAAGGTGCTTTTAATTTAGGGGAGAACTTTGTAGAGTAGGGCTGATGGTTGGACTCAACGATCCCAAGGGTCTGTTCCAACCTATATGAATCTATGATTCTAATTTCCTCCCTTGATGCCGTGGGAAGGCAGAGGGAAGGAACTTGGAACTACCCTTTCCCATGAGAAGAGGGAAGTTCATGCTAGCATAAGGGGAAAGAAGCCTGTGAGACCAAGTGGCCTGATTTCACTGAAATGATGTTGTATGGCGATCAGGGAGAGCCACAGTAGCGCAGCGATCTGGCTGGGTGTTGTATGGCTTTGTCACCTGAGCAGAGTCTGTCAGTGAGGAGTCCTGCTGCTGAGCCCCTGCGCTACCTTCAACAGTCACCTCAGCTTATTGTGGGATAACCAAAATATTTCCCTCCCTGCCTCCTCTCTGCCAGTATCCCTGGTGAGAGCTGCCAAGGCAAACAAACTGGAAATTACCATTTTAATGTAGCTGGGAGAACAAATTTACCACTTGTACAGCCCCTCCTCCTTGTCAAAGAAGTACAAGGTGAAGAAAGCACAGCTGCGAGGCAGCCTCTCCCAGCCGAGCATCTTTATCAGGCGTGAGGTCTCTGTGTGGTGTGAGCTGCTGATAAGACCCAGGAGGTTCACAAGCTACCACACAGCAGGGAGCAGTTTGCAGTCCCTGCTCTTCCAGCAACCAACTTTCCTGCCTGGGGGTTGCTCTCGAGGTCCCAGGAGGCGTCCGATCAATCCACTGGCACCGTCATTCGTATCCCACAGACGCGGGCTGTTTGCCAGCCTCCCGTCACAGAGCTGCCCCCATTTACCAGCGGCTGAAATTACCTTCCAGCGATGGTTCCCCAGCACAGCACAGACGATCATCTCACACCTATTTGTGTTAGGTTTAGAGAGGTTTGTGCAGCATAAGCGCTTCTGCTTTCCAGAACAGAGGTCATTTGGATCAAAGGCTCTGACGTAACACGGCAGCTTCTTTAGCTCGCTCAGCTCAGAGACTCTCCATAGAATTATAAATATAGCTGAGACATTATTAAAGTTTTAACAAGTTTCTCTCTGGGGGGACCTCAATTATTCACCTGTGAGTAGCTGGTGTTTCATCACCAGGAGGGAGTCAAATGGAAAGTACAAAAGCAGGGATGGGCTCTAAGCTTTAGCAGTCGTTTTGTTTTACAAATGAATGGGGATGAAAAGTCCCTGCTAAGCTGGGTAGGGTCCTTCCAGGTGGTGCTTTCTAAAATGTACTCATTGTGGCAAGAACTTCTTAAATAGCTTAACGGTCTTGCATCCTTGGTTAAACATAGCCACAGCCACTGATAACCGGTATCCTTGACAAACACTGCATCCTGGGTGAACGTTACTGGGCAAAGTCTGGCCTGTAAGGGGCAAAGTAGCTCAAATAAGGGAGCTGCACAAGTGCAACTGCTAATCTACATGGAGTTTTCCCCACCTACATGCAGGTCACATTTGGCAAACATTGCTGGTGACCAATATTTATAGAAAAAGCATTTATGAAATGTTAGCTGTATGTTTCTATTGGTGACTTTCACATGGGGCAAAAATACCCACCCCAGATTATTATTATTCAGTGCGGGGACGTGGCGGGAGAAGATCGTGAAGCGTACAAGCCTTTCCAGAAGAGCTTCTGAGGGACAGCCAGTTCCAGAATAGCTTGCCTGACCCTGATGCTCTGAGTAGCCCATTACCTTGTGCTGCCTGTTGTGCCCTCATTATTCCAGCAAAATCAGAAACTGGCACGAAACCTGGTTGTATTTGAAGGGGGAACCTCAGTCGGACAACGGCCTTTAAAACAACCTTAGCTTTTAGCAACACTTGGTGGTGGGAGATTTTTTTAAAACACTTGGGTCAAAACCCTGGCAAAAGCCTAGATCTCTTCAGAAATTGTCAATGTGCAGAGAGTCAGGGGTAAAAAGGAAATTGGTTAAGGGATGAGTTAGCATTTCAGGATACAGCCAGGTCCCGTGTCTCCCTCAGAGCTGTATATGAGGATGTCCATAAGGATTTATTCCAGAAGTCATGGCAACGCAAAGGTGCAGGAAAAAGGGGGAGGGTTGCAGAGTTGATTGGAAACTCAATACATTGAGGATGTTAGGAAAGGTACAGCCAATTAGGTGAGCTCAGCTTTAATCCTGCTGGTTGCTAAGAGGAAGTCATTGTGCAACTCTTTTGCAAGAATACTGAAACTGGTTGGACAAGATACACAGCATGTGGAAGTGAAACTAAAGAGATTAAAGAACAGTTTGGGTTGTTGTTGGGTCTTCTTTAATTATCTTTTTAAGACACTCCACTCTTCTTTAAACTTTAAATAGCAGCACGAAGAAGGCCTCGTCTCTTAGAGGAAGTAAATAATCCTCCATCGTGCGTAAGCTCACCTATGGGAACAAGCCAGGTATGAATGTTCAGGAGACAACCCAGGCTGCACAGAAAAGACAGCATATGGGAGATGAGAGATGGAGAACAGGTTCAGTGAGAAGGGCCCCTGTTCAAAGCAAGTCAAGAGAGGTCTCAGCAGTTAACTCACCAGGTACGTGTTATACGTCAACAAAGCCTTCTCTGTTGAATGAGAGGCTCCTTCATTTTTGCCTCTAACCTCCATTCCTTCCTCACCACAGCAGAGGGATTTGCTTTTTAGAGAAGGGAAAATCTGAGAACACACTCTATGTTTTCTTCTACCCTTCTATACACGCCTATGGATTCAGCAAACCACAGAAACAACTAGAGCCCAAGCCCTCGCTGTTCCCAGCAGGCCAGATCCCTCACTACAGCAGACATAGCATGGATTTTATGAAAACCCTGTATGAAGTTGGTATCTTTGCTTAGGAGCTGAATAGTTCTTCCTGCTGACACAAGCCCTGAGCTCTGAGTCTGTGCTTCAGGAGCTTTCCTCCAAGACGAGGTCTGCAAGCAGTAAAATAGAAGCCACAGTAACAGCTTCTTCAGCTTCCCACTAATTCAGCCCGCTCCTGCGTGTACAGCTGGTAAGCAAGGAGCTGCTGCCTGCAGATACCAGAGCCATCATGAACTATTCTTACGCAGGGGGACCAAGATCACTTGGGACATAACTGGCAACCAGTTAACAACCAGCAGAAGCTGTCACCACAGTTTCATTGAACCGGGCAGAGTAATAGCTGGGAAACACAGGCCTTTCAGTCCTCCTCTCAGATGTGTATGACTACTCCTATTAAGTTTTTGGTCAAAACTGTGAAAGAAATTATCGTTTCATACTTTTTTCTCCTCATTTCAGTACATCTTCACCTTCTTTTGGGAAAGAAGAAGATTTCCCCGATCTCCCACAAAGCTGTGGGAATATATATTCTAACAAAATGTAAGCACACTTATTCGAAACTTCTCTTTTCCTCATTCTTCTTTCTACAACTCCTCAAAAAGCTGGTCTGAACTCTGTATCTGCTTAAATTGTCCTCAGCACCTTACAGGGTTAGCTGAGTAACTTCAAAAAGTGGTGGAATTCACGTGTTGTGTGAGCGTTCAGCCCTCATGAGCCAAGTCATCTTCTCTTTCTTCCTCTACACTTCTTCATTTCTGTCCAGCCTAGGCATCCTCCTCTTGTCTGTTTGAGAAGGATTCAACAATCTGCTTGGCTGTGCTCAGAAACCTTCCTCCAGAAACTTTAAAGAAAATAAAAAGTGTTGGCCAGAAATACACTTTTGTGGGCCAAAATCTTGAGAAGCGAAGCAAATTGAGTTAAACAAACAGATTATCTGAGACGATCTGCTCGTGTTTGGTTCCCCAGAAACCAGCCCAGAAAGACCCAAGAAATAATTCTTCCTAGAAAACCTGTTGCTCTGTTCTGGAGATGTCTGTTAGTACAGAAGTGACTTACTAAAGCCCTTTAACCTGGAAAAGGTTATCTATCCCCTGCCTTCCTCCAGAATAAAAACCAAAGCTCCTGCAATGATGCTGATCGTATCGGGTGCCTTGACAATAAACTCCGCAATGAGCTGGGCTCCAGCTGATTCTGATACCACGATTTTGATGAGCAGCTGCTTTCAGGAATCCATATCTGGCCACCAATGCCTTTTTCAGAGATTTTGCAGGAAATAAGGTTATTTCCTACCAAGGACACTGTATCGAGTTTGGTGCTTATCAGCTAGAACTTCCTAAAGGCCCATTACAGCGTTAGGGGCAAGGATCTCAAGAAGGGATTACAGATGGACAGAAAACCTGAAGTAAATGACAATTCCTGGATTAATTGTGGAATCCAGGGGTGCCAGGGCTGCCCAGAGGAGATCACCTCAGGCTCTCCATGCACAGGGTCCATGAAAAACACAAGGATGAAAACTTAAACAACCTGGAAGCTGCCAGGCAAGGTAGTTACACTTGGTCAGGGGCATTATCTCCATTTCAGGACTTAACAGGGGCTTGAATACGACAACCTGAAAGGGTAGTTACTAGACAAATTTTTGAAGTTTCCAGTTGTGTTTGGAAGATATTTTTTCCTTATCCATGGAAGCGACACACAGGTGTTTCTAAAATCCAAAGCATACACAGTAGCTTAACTATAAAGTCAGTAAAATACTCTTCAGGTGTGATCTACTGCTTAGGGACTCACACACACATTTTAAACCTTGGGATGTGAAGACAAAACAGCTGAAAGCAAAGGGATAGAACCAGATACATTCCAGAAGCCTATTTTGAAAGAGGCAGGCAGAGGTCATAGCAACAGTGGTCACCGGAACCAGTAGGAGTTGCTGATTTTATTCATTGCTAGTTAAGTTGACAGGACAGAAAAAGCAGAGGAAAAGGATTTTCAAATCAGGGTCCAAAAAATTTTCCAAGTCCAAAAAGACAACCTGATCTGGTTTTCTGTGGTGAATACCCCTTATTCATGCTTCTAAATCTCAGTGCAGCCAACCACCCCGTGGCCCTGCCATCTGAGCAGACCCTGCAGCAGAGAGAGTCACGCTCACCTCAGGAGGTGCAGGGGCTCGGCGCTTGGGGCACACAAACCAAGCCCTGGGGGAGGAAATACCCCCAGGAGGTCAGACATTAGATTGAAGCCAATGCCCTCTGTGCCAACACAAGTTCTTCAGCTCACTCACATTCAACACTGTTGCAGAGAAGGGGAATCAGTTTCATATACGTTTGAGACGGAACCAGCTCTTTTCCTCACAGATTTACGGTCCGCTNCAGGGGCTCGGCGCTTGGGGCACACAAACCAAGCCCTGGGGGAGGAAATACCCCCAGGAGGTCAGACATTAGATTGAAGCCAATGCCCTCTGTGCCAACACAAGTTCTTCAGCTCACTCACATTCAACACTGTTGCAGAGAAGGGGAATCAGTTTCATATACGTTTGAGACGGAACCAGCTCTTTTCCTCACAGATTTACGGTCCGCTGTCTTTTTTCCCTTCTCTCTGTTCCTTGTCTTGATATTTAAAGGGAGCCTTTCCTCAGTCACCACAACTTTGCGTTTGATTTAATACCGGGTAGCATCTGCCTGGCCGCTAATCACTCCCTGCTGTGTGCTATACAAAAGCTTCACCGAGACTCCTCATCCCGGGAAGCCTCCAGCCCAAAGATCAAATCCTAAAGATAGCACGGGCTTAGCTACAGTCCTGAGACTCGGGAATGTGCTTTGCTCCCAGAGCTGTCTTTAAGCACCTGTACACAGTTATGTACCAGGTACGGGTACGTTGGGCTCACTGGTTTTATCGCTGAAGGAGCGAGTGCAATTTGTAAGCGCACACACTGTCCATGACTTAGACACTGGCCTGCTCTGGGCTCCCACACATTTGCTCCCATACACCATCAGGAGACTGCTGCTCAGAAAAGCCAGCAGCATTCCAGCCAGAGCTAGGATGTAGAGCTGGCCTAAAGGAAGGCTTGGATGCGAATAAACCCCTGGGGACAGACAGAAGGCAAAAAAAGGACATTTCGGCTCAGGACACTGCATTATCGTGCACCCCTTTAGTTCAGCACCTGGGGCTGCTCCTTAGTCCTATGGTTACCTGCAACATCTCAGCTCCTCACATTGCCCACGGAGACTTTGTTAGCAGCAGGTGCCAAGAATCATAGGATGGTTAGAGTTGGAAGGGACCCTAAAGATCATCAAGTTCCAACCCCCCTGCCATGGGCAGGGACACCTCCCACTAGAGCAGGTTGCTCAAACTCCCATCCAGCCTGGCCCTGAACACTTCCAGGGATGGGGCTTCCACAGCTTCCCTGGGCAACCTGTTCCNGTGACCTGCTGGCCATGCTTCTTCTGATGCAGCCCAGGATGTGGTTGGCTTTCTGAGCTGCCAGTGCTCAGGGCTGGTTCATGTTGAGCTTCTAGTCCACCATCACTCCCAAGTCCTTCTCCTCAGGGCTGTTCTCCACCCAACCTGTATTTGTGCTTAGGATTGCCACATCCCACGTGTAGGACCCTGCACTTGGCTTGGTTGAACTTCATGCAATTTGCAGTAGCCCATCTCTCAAGCCTGCCCAGGTCCCTCTGGAAGGCACACTTTCCCTCCAGCATGTCTACCACAGCACTGAGCTTGCTGAGGGTGCTCTGCCAGAGTGCCCACACCAACAGCCATGCTCCATCAGAGAACTCCATACCCATTGCCCTGAGAAAGTTCCAAGTATCCTATGGCAGTTATTACACAGCATCTTCCTCAAGGCTGCTCTTTAGCTCTTTTCTTCTCAAAAGACCTGTTCACCCATGGTTATTAACTTGAGCTTTTTTTTTTTTCCCCCTTTGAGTACAAACAAGAAAAGACTGTGGCTCTTACAATACCAACTTTAGGAAGCTGAAGCCTAGCAAGCTGTTACCTGGTGCCGAGCCCAGAGCACTGCCCTATTTTGGGGTATGGAGCACAAGGCGGGGAAGCACCAGAAAGCAGCTTTTCCAATATTTCATTTCTGCCTGGTGGTACCAATAAAAGTTCCTTTCTGAGGGGTGGACATGGTTGTGGCCTTTTAATCTGTCTAGAAGCAAGCATGGGCTGACTCTCGCAGCACAGTTGAGAGAATAAGCCAGTCTAGTACCACCTATTGTAAAAACATGTTGAGTGTGCATTTTTCCATGTCTGCACGTTCAGGCTTACATATAGAATCCAGTCCTCGCAGTTTCACCACAGAGATGCGACTCAGCCTCTGCAATCCAGCAAAGAGACTTCTGTGCAAGACTGAGCACATTTATCTCATCAGATTTCAGCCTACAGACATTTGCTAACGTTCATGAGTTACAAAACTCGCCAGTGGTAAACTACAGGGGGAGATTTGGACTCCTACCTGCAGTTCCTCAAGCCTGGAAATACAATTTCCAAAGAAGAAAATCTCAGACTAGGCAAACAGCCTTTCTGCTCCAACACAGCATCGGTAGCTCCCACTTCACCGCTTGCTGTTGCTTTGCACGACCCTTTCAACCCGCAGAAAGCAGAATCCTTAACGAGGAAAAACAGAATCAGACACATGAAAATGATAAATATTGCTTTATTAAATTACTTTTATGCTCCTACAAAGAAATTTTCTGATTTCTGTTACAGAATTAAATGAAATTCATTCCTGTCTCTGCAGTTACCTAAATTTAGATACAAAAAGGTTGTAAAAAGACCAGCCTATTCAAGTTACATAAAAAAGGCAGAGAATAGACAAGTTCCCTCAGGAATCTTGAGGCTCAGAAATATAGAGTCCTATAATACAATGAAATCAAGAATTCAGCAATGTGTTGAACCATTGTAAACTGTAACTGCACCAGTGGACCACGTTATTCAGCAGTTTCCTTAAAGGTACGAGCTGTGAGCTGAACAAAAAGCGTAGCTGACACAGCAGACCTCATTTAGCTGTTCTCCCTTTCGCTCCCTCCAGCTAAAAGTCGAGGTCAGCGTTCAGCGTTTGAATGATAGGAAGGAAACTTGCCTTCATAAATATCAGAAATTTCTCCATCCCAGAACTACTTATATAAAGTAACTAGCTGTCCCAAATCGGTTTCAAGTAAAACAGGTGGCTGAGGCAAAAATAATCAAAATCGGATCATACACATTTTTACTGTAAATACAGTAATTTGAAAGATAAACACCTAACCCTAGCACTGACAGGATATCAATGCTGCTGTATTATAGACATGATGTGTCAGTAGAAAATTAGGATGCCTGTTATCAAAATTGAGGACATTCATTCCAGTCTCTGGTAATCTAATCTTAGTGCAAAACAGATGCTAAGACACATTTAGCAAAAAAGGTGATACACTTAAGGCCAAAAATTTGTTCAGTCATCACTATCGCTTCCAGATTCACTCAGCTGCAAGTCATTTCCTAGAAGAGAGAGAGTCATCGTATTAGTCATTTTCAAGGAAATACTTTTCTTCTTTCAGTATATTCCCTTTCCCAGTTAAAGGCTCACAAAAACCAATACCAAACAGGTCAGGGGGGTTGGACTGGGTGATCTTTAAAAGGTCCCTTCTAACCCATCCTATTCTACACCAGAATAAATAGGCGTAGAAGCAAACTCCCCAGTGACAGAACCTTACAGACACCACTTTTCCACAATGTTAGACTCTTGGCAAGGAAGCCATTAGCTTATTAGCCACAAGCACCTCTATTAAATATCGCCAGGTCACAGAAGACAACACCTAGCTATCTTTGCCACCCACATTGTCATGTTCATAAGGGAGAAAACTGCTGGTGAATGCAGTTCTGTGGAAAACGAGTCGGTTTGTCTTTTGTTGAAACATCTGAATGCCACTCAGCTGCGCTGGAAAACAAAGTGGTGTCTCAATCAAGAGCAGCAGCTCTTTGATGTGCCATTTAAAGATGTATCAGTGACCTACTATTTCAAACAGGTTTTGGAACAAGTGAACAAACAAAACATCAAAAGAAATTTTACACAGCGCTTTAATTTGGTGGCTATATATATTATATATATATATGTGTGTGTGTGTGTGTGTGTGTGTGTATTTCAAAATGGGGAAGGCAGAAGACAGACTACATCATGCTTGTGATGGATGTCCATAAGGGAATCTTTCCAGGCTGACAGATAACTACCAAAGAACTCCAGCAGCACGTTAGACACAATCTACATCCTATCTAGCAACTTCCCACACAGTTTGAAGGATTTCTTCCAAGTAGTACGCTTTTAGTCACACCTCCCCTGCCAACCAGCCCTTACAAAGGAATGCATCTCAGACTGTGTTGTACAGAAAGGGCCTAAAAAGCAAAGAAAAAAAACCCTAAACCAAAAAACCCCAAACCACTGAAACTGTGTAGACAAAGTATTTTCACACGCCTTGTCCTCAGCTGCAGCACCCTCCACTGATCACTTCTGCAGATGGGTAAAAAAGTCACCTCAAGAGGGTAAACCCGAACAGACACACAGATGGGATCTGCTGCTGCCAGGCGTGTAATTGCTGCCAGAACACTGAAGGCTTTAACGTGGCTGCATTCAGCCTTCCTTTGTTTTCCACTATGTCATCACTAAAGCTCAGAGAGTGGTACATGATCCTCTGCCACAAAACAGAAAACACTTTATATAAACAGGAATGGTGGCAATGGCCATTTCCAGCAATCTTTAAGGTACTATTGCAGATATTTTTTTCTTCCAATCCTCTATGTAGAGGCAACATTTAGAGCTGTATTATTTTAATATAAATTAAAAGAGCGATTTTGATAGAACAAAATCAAGTAATTTGTCAATAATTGTCCAGGACAATGTATTATTCTAAGCAATAATATTTCAAGGCAGAGAAAGGCATGAGTAGTAACGATGACCAATAAACTTGCCATAAAAGTTTCATGCATTCATCACTCAGAGAAAAACTTACAGGGAATTCTTAGAAATCCCAGCCCTGTTATGCACTACCTACTTCAGGAGAGGACTGGGAGTACAAACAAGACGACAACCTTCCAAATACTGATCTTGGAGCCTTCAAAAGTTATTTCATCATGGTTAATAGAAATTACACAAACCCTATAACACCAGCCAAAAATACCAATGCTTGTGAAAACCAGCAGATGGGAGAAGCAAGAACTCCAAGTTCCAGTCAGAAATAACGCATCAGGATGTACTTCAGGGATATAAAAATGGGGCAGACAGTTTTCCCAGTCTCCAAAAGACACCTTCAGAGGGATGGCAAAATAACACAGCCTCGAGTTGGTAGCTTTCAGATGGGTTTGGTGCAAGAACGGGAAGTTCATTGAAGTAGGACCCTGAAGAAACATCTGGGCTCTAGTGTACTTCTCAGGCAGCAATGAAGCGGGGAAGGCTGTTGAATTCAGCTTTCACAGTGCCAGCTGCTTATTGGCAAATGGAAAAATAGATCGCACTGAAAATTGTGATGTTTCCTCAATTTTTAAATCAGTGAATTTAATACATTTAATTGAACTCTTCCAAGTTAAAGGGGATGGGGAAACTCCTAGGAGTGACCTGTGTTTCACAGATCTCAGTGGTCACACCAAACAAATATGAGGGAAAATGATTTCCTGACTCTCCACTTGTAGCAGCACCAAGTATCAGAAGATGTGAGGTTGTCCTGAACACTATATACCCAGAGCAGCCAACCTACACCGGGTTTTCTGCGGAAAATTACTGTATTTAACTTCACTCTTGTTTAAACAAAAGGTAGACATAAAGCAACATATGATCAAATATTTACAAAGAACAGATTCACTAGTGCCACCATATACAGATTTTGTTATAAGGCCAGTTGTGAGCCTGTATAATCAGCTTCTGAAGACAGAGGTAGCAGTATTCTGGGGGTGAGAGACAGCCTTGAGCCCCGAATTCCTAAAGAAGTAGATTATTTATATTTGACAGAAGTATGTGGCTACCGTGCTCTAGATCCCACCTCCTGTATTTTCCAAATTCCACAAAACCTCAGCTGTAGGATTCCTACATGCAAAAGGAAGCTCAGCTCTCTGAGCCTTCCCCAGCCTTCTGCCTGCGCACAGCAAACCACAGGAAAGCTTCAGTGATTACCCCAGCGTGGCCCTGATCCTACAGGGATGCACAAACCTTGTCACGCACAAAAGCGGCCAAACCTCAAAACAGAACTAGACAAGCAAACAGCTTGTGCTGACATTTGGTGATTCAAAATTTTATTTTTATAGAACTTTGAGGTGGAAGAAATGACTGTACAGGAGCCCGACCGAGAACTTGTGCTACCGAAGCTAGAACCACGTGCTGTCCGTTTAGTTTCTTCAGGCTTTGCTCTCCTGCCAAATTCCCTCAGCAAGGGAGCTAGAAAAACACATTCTCCTTGAGAGTAACTGTCTTCACTTTCTTCTAGCTGAAGTGTGTATTTCAGGTGTTAACCATACTAGAAGTTGGGGGCCAGAATCATTTTAAATAAACAGTAAATAGATGTATAACCATAACCTAAGTAAATGTGAGTAAGCTAAAGACCTAGGCAGCCTCAGATAGTCAAGCCCAGGGCTTGATGCCACAGACAGGTTCTACCTGTCAACATGGATCTTGAGCCATCAAGCCACCAACCTCCTCTCTAACAGTTGTGATGTTGGCATGTTTTAAGCAGCATTTTCTCACTATGACTGTAGGAACTGGGGGACCTGGCCACCTGTACTTGTAAGTCTATTTCTCAGTGGAGGCTTTGCCAGCTGGGATCCTGTCACTGGGGAAAGAGCTCAGTCTTGTTTTCGTAACAGTTTTATTTCAAGCCTAAGAAGGGAAATCCCATTTGCGAGTAAGGGTTGAAATAAATGGCACACTCTAAAGTTATGCGAATTATAAACATGAGATATTGTTCTTTACAGTGACAGTAAAATGAAAGCAGCATTTAGGCCTCTGCACACAAACTCACAGGACTTTTCAGTTAATGCAATACATAAATAACCAGCACAAATATTTAATCAAGTATTTAAATACTAGCTACAACCCCCCCCTGTTCATTAAGTGCTGAAATAAAAGTAGATGTGCCAGAGTCTAAAATTTCAGTGTAACAACTTTACATATAAATGATAAACCTTAAAGATCTTGGGCTGCAAACCCAAACTGATGGGAATCTCTTCAAACCAGGAGCCTGCAGCTAAGCACCTAATTAAAATTGTAGTAATTTTTGAAGAGTCATCGTAGCCAAATACTCACTTCTGTGTCTGAACACTCCTGCTATTTAGGCAGCGAGCTTGAAATTCTCTGCCTAGTGGGATTTATATTTGCAGTCCAAACTGGCCTTTTTTCGAATACACTGAGCATTCAGTTCCAGGCTGTGCAGCCTGGGATTCTTCCCTTCTTGAAGAACATCAAAGCTACTCTTCAAATTACACCTTTAGTTGCTCGGATGTGTGGACCGAGACATTATCATCTGAAAGCAAATCCCCTCCTTCCTTTTATGCAAAGGGCAGTTTTGCCATGCTGTCCAGTGGACCAGTGCCATGAATAACAGTAACTGGAGTAGCTAAAAATACACCATCTCTCCTGTAATTCAGAGCACTGCCAGCATAGTATCTTTCCCATAGTTCTACCCAAGAAATTATAAGCATATGTTTGGGGAGTGCCCTGTTGGTTCAAGTATTTTCAATACAAAATTACTGTTCTCTAGTCCCAATGTATATAACTGGGAGGAAGCCAGAAGAGCTTAGGAAACATTTTCAGCTGCCCCAGCTTTAATTTAATATCTCTAGGGACCAAGAACCTTCTAACCCAGTGTCTAATTCAGACCGCTGCTGAACAATCAAGCCCTAAGCATCACTTCCCACAGGTTTAATTATAACAGAGACATACTCAAAAACAATATGGTTTCCTTTCAGAATCTTGATGTCTGGAATCATGCACTAAGAAAAGAACAGCCTTTGTACTTACGTAGTGTATTCATCAGATGACCACTGCCCTCTTGGGATCTGTTATGACTGGCATCTTTGTCAGGGGCAGCCTGCAGGGGCATGGCAGACACAGTAGGCTGTGGCTGCAAATACGGCATCGACATGGGAAGAGAGGGCTTCATTTCCTCATCTTCAGAATCACTAGAACTATTTTCACTACTTGATGAAGAGGATGAAGAACTTTTGGAATCAGATGAACTACCAGAGCTACTCAGCTGATCCATGATACTGGCTTCTGCTTTTAGCTCTGCAAAGAATACAATTTGTTTCTCAGTTAACATTCATCATAATTGAAATATAAGGGGGGGGNACACAAACAAACCAAAACACCAACAACAAAATCAACAAGGTCAGGTACACACATTATAGCAACTACAACTCTAAACACAACCAAAGCCAAGATGACCCAAAGTCTCCAGAACAAGGGAAAGAGCACAAGCAAGCATCCAGCCCATTATATGATTTTCTTCTTCGTAGCTTGGGCACTTTCTCCCTGTCAAGCCAAGCGTCAGAACACGGGTGACTGAACCCTAATGCTAACCCCACATTCCACAGGCTAGTGCATCCCACATAGCCTTTCATTTCCACAACTAGCAAGTCTTCTGTATTTCCCTTCACATCCCCAAAAGATGCCTTTCACTGACTAAAACCTGCAGCTACAATAACACCGATCATTCAGCTGGAAGGTATCTGCACCTGGACAGCAGTTCAGCGTTACAATCAGTACACATTTGGACTATGGGACATTCTGCTCAAAACCAAGTTAATCATGAAGAGTATCCAAAGGAACCATCCACAGTGCACCATTAGGAAGATTTCACCAAATCCTTGTTCTGTTCATGGATGTGAGGCAGGAAGGGAAGCCAGAACATGAGGTAGAGTTACTGGAAATTAAAGGACCAAACTGACTCAACCAACTTCCATTTGTGATGAAACAGCTCAAGTGACTACAATAGTATTTAGGAGAGCATGACTGGATAGATCATGCTGCACAGCATACATTTTTGATATATACTAGCCAAAGTCCAACATACAGAGGAAGTTAAGATTTGCAGAAAAGGTACACGTAAGAATTGTACAAAATAGGGGTGCTACTGAAGTGAGAAATCAGATCACTGAATTATGGTGGATGGAGATTCTATGCAGTGACTTGAGAAGTTACCCAGAGATGCAGAAGTTCATCATCATTATAGAAGACTGTAACTACCCAGACATTTGTTAAGATAGTGCTACAAGAGCTTGGAATCCTTCGGGAACAGCTTTGGTACAGCAAACATGAAAAGCAAGTAGGAGAGCTGTTCATCTCACTTCAAATTTACCCAATACAGAAGAGCAGGTTGAAGATGAAAGTCACCAAGATGCAAGATGGCTCAGAGCTTAATCAAGAGAAGAAAGGATGAAAAAACCCCAACCAACCAAAAGCTTTAACACTGACTTCCATGAAGCCTTCCAACTCAGAGTTACCAAAGGTCACTCCAAAGGAAAGGTGCTTCAGCCAGTCAGCATTGTCAAAGGCCAGCCCCAAGGAAAATGGTGTTGAGGAAAAGTGCCACCTGAAATAGTACAGCTATGGATGCAAGCGCAACCCGACCCGATGCCAAGGAAAACCAGAAGGCACAATAAAAGACCATACTGGCCAAGTCAAACATACAGAAAGTGAAGGGGAAGAAAATAATTTAAATAAAGAAAATAATTGGAAGCATCCTCCTATTACTAAGGTCATGTCTAAGAGAACAGCTTAAGGACAGAAAAGCTAAGGCAAAAACTAGGATGCAGAATAATCAAATAGTAAATTAAAAATTAATTCTAGAGAAAAAAGGCCAAAGAAACAATTGATCTAATACACACCTGGAGCTGTAAGATAACCGAAAGATACCACTCAAGTCCTATGCACTCAATTCCCCTTTATGCCTGCTGTCACTAACGTCTAATAAGACAAAAACTGTAAGTGAAAGGCTAACAGTTAATATCAAAAACTGAGGAATACAATCTCTGCCTTGTATGTTGATATTTTAAATCTGACAGTCTAAATTAAGTGTTTTCTAACAGTGAAGAAAGGTCTGTACATGTACTAGAGGACAAAAGTAGAGATAGAAACATGTAGATGTGGCAGTTCAGGGCATGCTCTAGTGGCTGAGATCATAGGGGTTTTTTGTGCGTGTGTACGGTTGGACTTGATGATCTCAGAGGTCCTTTCCAACCATGAAGATTCTGTGATCCTTCCCCCACCCAAGAAAACAAAGGTAGTAACAAGTTCAAGGTAGTGTATTTAAGCAGGAATAGTCAGTTACACAACCATGGGATGAAGAATGATTAAGCAGGCAGCACTTCTGAACAGTCTGTCAGTTACAGTGGATCAGTATGCACAGTCCTACTGCACTGTGCTGGTGCGGGAGTAACAAGCGTTATACTGGGAGGTGACACTGTTTGGTCTTTGCATATAAAGATAAACAGTGCCTGTACAACAGTCTTTTTGCTCAACTCAGCACAGCTAAAATCTCAGCTGAAACAGCAAATGTATTTACACACTATACTTCAGGAAGTTTTTGGACTTGCCCTAAGATAGCTAAAGGACACCTAGAAAACTTCTAAGGAAAGACTGAACCAGCTGGCATCATTTTGCATAAAGAGTAAGAAAGACATAGTAGCTTCTGAGTACATGAAGGGCTGCTCGAAAGCAGCAGAGTAATCTGGTCTACACTTGCATAATAAATATAAAAGTAGTAATGGACTTACTGTCAGATAATTTATCAGGAAGAATCTGAACAGTAAGGAGAGCAAAGCCCTGGAATGGCCTGCCAGAGAGAACACAGGATCTGTCACTGGAAGCCTTTTAAAACAGGTTAAAAAATTGTGTAGGAATCTGACTTAAAGTCATCTAGTCCATCCTTCTGTCTTAAAAAGGTCTCCATCATCCCTATTTGCCAGCTATTCCACATAGGAGTGGAATATAATACCTATTCCACTTAAGAGTACTCAAAATTGAACTGGCAGCACACAAGAGTTTGATACATGTTGGCAGCCACTTTGGTGACTTGCAGTATGTCTGACACCACCAACCCCCCCAAAACAACAGACCACCAAGAAAAGGTGTTTTCTTCCATGTGCTGAAGTACTCCTTACTCTTTGCAACCTTAGATGTACTCTAGTACTGTTCTGTAGTACAGGTTCTGGTCAGAGCTTAAGACCAAAATAGAAAAATACAAAAACAAACGAAAAAACCAAACCTTTATAATTATACAGCTAAAGAAAAAAGAAAACTGTTTAAAGGAATTCAGAACATCTTGGTAGGCAGATGTCAATTCCAGTCAGTGAAACTGCCACCTGTCAGCATTTCTGTAGCAAGTAATTACCACGTGCCATCTTCCTTGCCCTCCAAAAGGAAGTAAGGCCTCCCATTAAGTGAAGTACGAGTGTTGAACCAAACCAGAGCAACCTCCAAAGAATACAGCACACAGCACTGTTCAAGGGTAACTTGTGCAGATTTTAGCTGTCTTTTTCATTGGAACCTCATCTTTCACAAGCTCTCAGCCAGTAATCTTAAATGTATTTTGAGTTGTAAGGCACTGTAACCTATATGTTTGGTGAGTGCAGTGAAAGAATGAGGAACAATGTCAAAATCAAGTGACTCAAGTTGGTTCCAATTCCACAAGACAAATCAACTATATACTCAATTAAAGTAACAGCAGAAGACAGGATCAAGGAGAGAGAGCAGTGGGACCCTTGGCATTATTAAGCCTAATGGTTCATCTGATTTTTTTTATTCTTAGCAAGTTTCAAATACCGCTTTGTTACCACCTAAGCCAAGGGGTCATTTCCATATCAGGCTAAAGTGCTTACATAATCAGCTTCTAGCCTGATTCCATGGCAAGAAACAAACGAAAAAACACCCCAAAACAAGCCCACACAAACAAAACACCTGGAGTCTGAAAAACTAATTGATAGGCGAGAGCAAAGTTTCTGAAACGTATGTGCTCATGAAGCTTACCTCGTTCAATATCATCCATAGGGGAAGATGGAAACATCTTTTCTTTTGGTGAAGAATTTTTAAGGTTGTTTGGAACCTTAGTCGTGTTTCGCATCTGCTGCTGTTGCTGTTCTATGCGAGACTGGACTTTACTACTTCCTTCAGCTCTGTGTGTAAAAGCAAAAGGTTTCTAGTTACTAGAAGATGCAAGGAAACAGGCAAGTATACAGGGAATATAGTATCTTCAGTTATGGAATTATTTGTCATGCCTTTTTACACAGCACCATTAGCTTTCTAGCTACATTATTACACTGCCATATATAAACATATTAAAAATTGGTTTGTCATACAGTGCTAATTGCACCTTAACACAAGAATCATGTAATAGTAATTCTGCTGGAAATTACTTATATGGACTCAGCATCAGAAAAAAAATAAAATAAATCAAAATCTTGGTATGAGAAAAACAAGCCATTAATATTATTGAAACATGTCAAAAAAAAAAAAAACTTTTTTGTTTTATCATTTAGAAATCAGAAGACAATGGCAAGCTACTTTCCAAACAAGGGTTTTTCCTCACTTCTATACTAATCAGAGAATAGTTACCATCTCTTTCAACAATGTGACAGTTTTTGCTGAAGGAAAAAAAAAATCCCGTTTCTTCCACCAGTCAAGCCTCAAAAGCTGTGAAGTCAGCGTGCTGAGGAAGCAGGCTTTTCACTCTAGTGAACAAGGCCAGGTACTCTCTAAAAATGACATTTAGCTAAAAATACTAATGGGTAGTCCTCCTTCTCAATTTAGACTCAGTAACAAATCATTTTTCACAGCGAGTAAAACAGTTGTTTCTCCTGCAAATCACCCACCTGGTTTTTTTCACAGTGATGTTGCTACTAAGTTTCTCTAGGCGACATTCTCCAGTGTCATGGTTGATAATTAAGATACATTCTTTTAGGTAAGGCTTCTTTGAGCCCTTGAACACAGTCACTGGTGGAGTTGAGCCCTATTAAATCAGAAGTCCAGTAAGTGTTACTCGTGTTACTCCTGCAGTCTTTTAGTCTTTTTTTTTTTTTTTTAGAAATCCATCATTTTTCCATCCATCCATTTTTCCCAGCAATCCATCACAGTGATGACAAGCTCACTACAAGTGATCATTTCTAGCTTTTAAAAATGTTATCGGTTAATTCCAATGAGATTCACAGCAGCCATGATCAAAAGCAGCTGGTGTCTCACTGGAACAGGATTTCACCCAGATTCGCTTTGTTTGAAACTGCTGAAGTGCTTATTTCCTAACGAGAGCACGCTCACTGTAGGGCTCCTTTTACCAAAAAGGGTTTCAGTTACCCTATCAGCAGGGCAGTAAAGCAGGGCAGGTAGTAAATTTTCCCTTTCCAGTCTTTCCTGCTTTAGAACTGCATGCACTAGAGCAATAAATACCAAGGGGAAACTTGCACTGCCAACATCCACATGAAGCCTTTCTGTGTACGCAACACTTCTGGGTCATCCTACAGCATATTTCTAGTGTGGTGAATACACTTAAAGTTACAGTGCAGCTGTTTAACCTTCAGGTCTTTTGTAATTTTACACTCTTAGAGCAATCGTTTTTCTACTCTAAAAAATCACACAAGCGTCTCTGAAACAGCACTGAAACCTCATATCCTTCTATATTTAGTATACATTTATGACAACAAAGTGAATTGTTCCCTTAGGCCCGCCACTCCAGCCACCCCACTCACCTCGATATTTGGCAGTGTTATTGTCACCTGTTCACCTTTGCCAACTTCAAGGTCTCCTTCACAGGACATATCAATAGATGCAGGCTTAAAGTCATCTAAAGATAAAAACAAACTGGATTATTCACAGGTGTTTAAGGAATCTTACAAATGTAGACACCTTTTAATTGCAGTTGGAGGCTATTAAGTTAAAGCCTTTTTTGCTAGTGTGTCATCAACCACTCCCCTGAGCAGATCATCCCATAAATCAGTAGAATGCAAAGTCAAGATGATTTTCTCAACATTCAGCATACATGTTAACACCTTTTAGTTAAAAATCAGAAGAAATACTTTTAGGTTAAAGAGGCTGAATGAGCTGTGATATATTTCAAAAGATAAATCCTCACACGATTACTATCAGAAAAATCAACAAATAGTTAAAGGAAGTTATCAGTTCCTGGTCCCTTTCAAAAACCTGAGGCATTACAAAGGGACACGTGTTCAGGCACCAGCATTGCAGCTATATAACATTATCTAAAAAATAGTATTTCCACTACAAATTAATTGGGAAGGGCTATGCTAGAAGGCTTGCCTGCACAGATCTAGGGAGATAGGACGGCATCCGTAAAGCACGTGGTAACACATGTGGGTTTGAACCCGTGGTTCCAAATGCAGGCACAGAGCCAACCTCCCACCCCAGGGCTGTCCAGTGCCCTGCCTCACACACCAGGGACTGGCACCCTATTGCAGCTGAAGAGAGGCATGGAGAACCAGGTGTGTAAAGGGGACCCATAAAATGGCACACTCCCTAGCCACAGCACGTGCTCCTTGCCTCGCAACCTGTCACGTCACTCGCTGCCAGTCATGGGTGGCATAAGTCTGTTACAGCTGTGGAGCTTCCCAGTTCAGTAACACAGCCTGCAACCTACAGGCCAGGAGGCTCAGACCACAGCTGGGAACTGTAGCTCCAGCTTGCACACCGACCGGGCAAGAAAACCAAGCTTCAGGAGCTGGTGGGCAGGACCATGCACACAGCAGAAGGCTTTGAGCTAAGATACAGGTAACAGGCCCTGCCAACCCTGCTTACCACAAAACCCCACAGATCGTCTTACAGGGATTAGCATGCAATAGTTCCAAAGTTTCTCATCAAATTAGAGAATGTTTGTTCTTACATACGGCCACTGAGTGGTTAATGCTTTAGAAAAATTAAGATACTGACTCCAGTGTCCATGAAAAGATTTCTGATCAAGTTTTAACCAGCAGATGTCTTTCCCTTTACTCATTTGTTAACAAAAACTTCAGGTGCAGAGAAGCTCTGCATTTGACAGAACCGATGAATGTACCACTTTCTACATCTCATTTGCTGGAAAGGAGAGATTTCAAAACAGATTTCAGAATAAATCATCAAATTACAGCAGTCAGCAAGAAATCATAAGGGCAGGAGGTACCAGCCGATGTGATTTTTTAGCTCTCTTTAAAGTTAGGGTAAATTTCAAGTAACAGCATTTGTTTAAATCCTTTCATAGCTTTTGCCTGTTCCCTCCCCTCTCCTCCCCTCCCACAGTTGCAGACAATCCTACCAAGTGCCATTCCATTTGCTCACAGAAAGCACATTACCCATCTCACTGCACTGCGTGAAAGCGTATGGGACATTCTCCAGAGAACATACGTGAGACTGAATCTTGGGGATGGGTCTATAAATAATGAGACATCAAAACAAGAAGCAGCAGTCCTAAATTACCAGAACTGTAATCCTGAGAGCATTTGTTTCCTAGCTACCCTCAGAATCTTTGAGCACACACCTCTCTAGATAGTAATTATGTACTCAGGGAGGGTATACCAGCTTTGTGATTAATACTGCCTTTAACCTTTGATTGCTGAATTGTACTTAACTTCTAAAAACTAAGCACAAGGAAAGAGGGCGAAGCCAGAGGTTCAGCTCAGATTGGCTTTCAGCAGAGGCGCTACTCTGGATGTCAAAGGTATAGAAAACAAAGTTAGTGCCCAGAAAGCAGCAAGGGGCAGCATTGGGATATCGGTTAATGGCCATAGCAGCAACATGCTCTCAGGAGGAAATAAAGCCTGATCTTCCCCACATTGCTCCCAATATCCACATGGATCTCGGCACCCCCGGGAGCAAACGAAACCCGATCTGCCCCGCATTGCTCCTAATATCCACAGGGTTATTGGCACCCTAGGAGCAAATGAAGTGTGAGCTACCCCACAGCACTGCCAAGATCCACACCACAGGAGCAAATGAAGCCTGATCTGCCACAGCTTGCTCTCAATATCCACAGGGCTACTGGCAACCCCAGCCACAGGGACTCAGTTCCCAGCTGTGACCACAGCCCCCAGGGATCCCGCAACGAAGACGGGCGGGATTCACGTCACCTTCCCGTACTTCGCTTGGGCAACTGACGGATATTCCAGCTTCCCGACCGCCTTGCCACACCATACCGTGCCCTCCCTCACACCGACACCCGGCCCCTGACCTGCCAGTAAGGCCAAGCCGGGCCACGACACCTGCCCGCTCAGCGTTCCAGCCCCTCAGAAGACCAGTGGGGGCCCTGGGGGAAGCCCTGAGTGCCGCCGCCCGGAGCACGCGGGCCCCTTCCCCAGGCGCACCAGTCCCCTGAGGGGCCGCCTGTCTTGAAGCGCTGCCCCAGCCCCACGCTCACAGCGAACGGTGTGGAAGGCGCAGCGCGGCTGCTTCTCGAAGGTCTCGCCCAGCTTCAGCACCCGTTCCTTGGGGTCGAAAAGCGACGAGACCGCTCCGTTCATCGCAGCGACGACGCCTCACACCAGCCCCCTTCAGACCATGGCGAGCCCGAGCGGCCGCCGCCGCCGCCGTCGCCGAACATCCCTCACAGCGCCCCGGGCACGCCCTCTCACCTCCCATTGGCCAGCGATGGCAGAACCCCTCCCCCTCGATCTTTTACGTCACGGGCAAGGAAGGGCTCGGATTGGAGCGCCGGGCGTCCCTCTGTGAATTTCCACGAGTGGAAAGCCGTCGGAGGTGCCAGCCCGCACGCGGATATGCAAATAACACCCGCCTCCTTCAGGGGAGAGCGCTGGTTGGTGGAGAGCGGCCGCGACCACACAGCTGGGAGGGGAGGGGGTGCGGGGGGATCGATGGGGTTAGACCCGGCGGGTTCGGTCTCTTAATCCCCCGCTATATATCCCCCACCGAAGTGGGGAAGCCCCCGCGCGGCGGTGAGAGAGGTCGGAGGGTGGGGGAAGAGTCTTCACCTCAGGAGGGTCCCGTCGGCCCCGTGAGTGGGACTCCCTGGCTTCGGAGGCCGTGGGGGCACTGAGGAGGGAGAGGGCAGCTGTCTCTCCCCAGCCTGACGGGCAGCGCCTTTCGGTGGGCTCTTCCCCCGCGCCGCCGCTGCATATGGTTCAGGTGACGGCCCTCAGAAAGGCCTCTCACGCTGCCTTCTCCGTGGGGCCTCTTTCGGCTCCCTGCTGGAGCCCTGTGCTGCCGGCAGAGCCAGGCCCGCGGCTTTGAGACCGGGTGGGTGAATGAATGGAGTTTCCTCCATGTTTGTTTCCTTCCTTAGGGGGAGACCTGCAGCCTTAGGCGCAGACCAGAGCGTCAGCTTCCAGCTGATGGGTCAGGAGGTGGAGACTTGATGGAAGTAATGGCCTAAGGAGACCCCACACCAACAACGAAACGATTACAGAGGGAAAGAGGATTGAGTCAATGGTATTGCTGGCCCTTCTGTTTCCTATGGCCAACGCACCCCGTGCAAATCTGGCAACTGTGGACCCCAGGGTACTGGCCTTAGCTGCTCAGGTCACCGAGAGCAGAGAACCGGACATCCCCCTGCTACTTCTGAAGTTAAAGGGTAATTAATACCATTTCTAAAAAAGAAGGATGAGGTACTGAAGTGTGACACTCCTCCTTCCTTCTGCCTCCTTAGAGACAGAAGGCTTTTCTGAGTATTTCTGGCAGGGCTGGAAACTCTGTCAGGTTGATAATATGGCTTTTCCTGGGAGTGGTATTGAGTGGCATTTGGCTTGGCAACAATAAGGAGGAGGAGCCAGGGAGCAAAGTCTTTTCTCCCTCTCAGCTGTCACTGTGTTTGTAAGACCCCTGCTGATATGGGCAAGTACCTTACACTTGGTCACATCATTTCTCCCATTGCTTTTGGGTGGAAAACCGCAGTGATTGTTAGCATTCTGATTTTTCATGAGCTCCTGTGGGACTCCCCCTGTCTTTCCTTTTGCCACATAGCCACTGTTCATAGAAATGGTAGAAACAAGTTAGGTCCTGTTCTAAATTGGGATATAATTATAAGGAAGCTATATGTTTCACAGTGGTTGTGGTTTTATCTGACCAAGGAAATTCATACAAATGGGCTGTATCCCAGGGAATGTATGTGTTGCTACTAAATGAGAAGTTTTAATGAGAAAATGGAAACCTAAGTTTAGCTTTCTTTCCCAATTGTTATATAATCTAACAAATGGATTGTCACTTTAGGAGTGAAAAATGCTGACAAAATAGTGTTAGCACTTTTAGAATTAGCTTAATCCTGGCGCTGTGTACACATGGTTTAGGGGAAAAAAAATCTTGCCCATCAGACTCTTATGCTCCTCTTTGTCTCTCTTGCTTTCTTCCCACAGGAATTTTAAATACTGCTTCCTTGGGACACGAAGAATCCAAAAAAATTAAGCAAGATATATACAATTATGATCTTACTCAGTACTGCTTGCTGGTCCTTAGACAAGACCACTCTGGACTGCATGGAGGCTGGGCTACTGCTGCCCAGCTAGCAGAGATACTAAGGTTAAAAAAAAAAAAATGTTGCTAAGAAGTTTTCTTCTTGTTTTATTTCTGGCCTTTCATCTTGCTCTTTTTCTTTTCCAGCTGTAATACGTTGGCTCCCATCCAGAACAAGGCTTGTTGTTCAGGAAAGGCCAGGGTTAAAGTGCAGGGAGCAGTCAAGAGCAGAGGGGTCAGGCATAGCCTAATTGGTCCTGTTTAATTCATTCACATTGTGTTTCTTTGAGCTCGGTAAACTGTTTGGTGGGAACAGTTTCTGTGTTGGCTTTACCTTTTCATGTGAACAGCAGTCATCAGTGTCACAGTTCTTACCCAGTAATTGCTAATTTTGAATTGCAGTTATTTTAAAAAGTATGTGTACTTGGATTTCATCTTGCAAAAATCTTCAGCTTGATTGACTCACAGCTTGGCTCGTTTAAATACCTACTTAATATCCTATTTGAAATATCTATTTACATTGTACACATAATAGAGGACTCGGTTCATACAGACTAGAGAGCTTGATGTAGTGATTTTGTGAGAATGGCATGATTAAGTTTAATTCATAGCTAGTCAACAAGACAGCTTTAAACTCAAATCCCCAGTGATGCCATCTCAGTCTTTGATGTCAGGAAAAATAATAAGTTTTAAATTTTCCCCGGGTTGTCCTTGATTTTGGCTTAACTAGGGAGCGGAATTCTAAGGCATGAGACAATTAGGCAGCCATCTCTTATTTATGCTGTATCTGCAGTATGAATTTTTAATGCTGGTAATTTCACTAAGAGATGCGAGATTTATCGCCAGAGTTGTGTGATATTTAAATCATCTCCTACAAGCTATTTCAGTTTGCAGAGAAAACTGAAATTTATTTTAGCTATAAAAATGTCCTTTCGTAACTCGATGAATCTTTGCTTCATGCCTAGAATTTGGTTTCCGAGGGCTTTATTAAGCACAGCTTTACATGGTGCATTCACAAAAAGCTTACAAAGCCTAGATAAGATGTCAAAAAGCAAAATTCATAAGAAGTTGGCAGACTCTTTTGTTGCACTAGTCTCAGTGCCAAGTGCAGAGCTGAAAATCTTCCTGGTTGTAAAAAGTGCAGTTTCTTGTAAAAAGGCTTCCAGAAATGACCGACGTGTTTGTGGTGAGTAAAGTAAGAAAACTGAGATCTGCAGGACTGATTTCTAGCCCGTGTGTATTCCTCAGCTAGAGAAAAGCTGTTGAGAGATTTGTTGAAGGTTTTGTGGTAAGAAATCATTTTTCATACGTATTTTTGTTTCCCGATCCACACCCGCTTCATCATCAGTCTCCCTTTATCTGGTTTTTGTCTACCTTTCTGGCTTGCCTTTTTGTTTTCCCCTTTGACCATCAGAGCCCTTCCCAAGCATGTGGAACAAGCCTGAACAGATCCTATGAAGCTAAAGGAAAGAGTGCCTTAGATATGTTTTGAACTGAGCCATGCTGTATTAACTAGTAATATACTGGCTGTCTCCTGCCTGTCAATGATTCCTCTTCCTTTTGAGGCAGCTACCTTGGAGCCAGTCACAGCAGTTAAGTGCTGCTCAGTGTTGAATTGTCCCATGCCAGTGAAGCATTTCTTCTCCAATGATGTGACAATCATTCTAAGCTGTTCAAACAGGCCTTCAGCTATTCAGGTTGCCTTTTTTTTTTTTCTTTTTTTTTTGTCCTTTTTTTCCCCCCATTTCAGTCATTGCTGTGTAGGGCTAGAGGTGAAAGAAGATCCTGAGGAATTTCACAAGAAATTTCTTCCTTCGGCTATAGACAGCCTGCTGGTTTTGGGAAGACGTTTGCAAGCACGATTTATCCCAGCTATCAAGGTATTTAAATTTCATAGTTAAAGGACCAGAGAAAACCGCTGTAAACTTTCCAGTGTCATGTGTTGTATAGGTAGGATATTATTCTAGGGACACTGTACTATGAACACTTGTTTTCCAGAAATTACAGTAGTTTTTCTTGTGTCCTGGAGCTTTGAAAGAGAAATCTCTCATTGCAGTGCATTTGGTCCCTTACATGCACAAAGCTGGTTTGTTACCATAGGTTTGTTTAGAGAGGTTGGCTACTGCTTGTCACAAGATTTGAAGGCAGGGGGAAGGAATGCAATTATAAGCAGGACAGAAGAATTAGAGTGGTAGGACAGAAAAAAGTGCCTTACAAAAGGCAGCATCCCAGTCACGGTGGTGTCTTTTTAACTTTGCATATAATTAGTTCAGTCATTGTAACGGCTCTGTTCCCACTGCTTTATTCAGCATTACAAAAAAAAGGTTTAGGAAGTCTTAAGATTTTAAATCAAATCTGTTGAGGTTTGGTTTGCCATACAATTTCTGCTGCGAAATTGGCAGAGAATTCCAGAACCGCTCACTGCTTCTGCACATGCACCTTGGGACCCCCAAAGGCAGGCTTTGGGAATTTTTAAGTTTGGGCATTTCTCTCCCTCTTTGCAGAGAAGAATGGGTTTGCCCATCTAGGTTCCCTTGTGCTTTTGATGCATTTTGAGTTCCAGAATCAGATGGAAAAAAAAAAAAAAAACAACAAAAGAAACCCATGAATAATTTAAATAACCCACCTCGTGGATTCTGATAGTTTCTTTTTAATATCTTTAAAATAGTTTCCCCTTGGTATCTCATTTCTTGGCTCACTGGCTTCTTGCACTTAGTCAAAGTTTTCCTATGGACTATCATACTGGGCACCGCAACCACAATCGATTCTCAGAAAGTATCAGTAGAGTAACATATTCTCTGTTAGTTCACTACTTTGGAAGTGCATTTAGTGCTCAAGAAGGGAGCTTCCTGAATGACATCCCAGGAGACTCAAGTCCTATCCGCAATATGTAATTTCCCCTGCACTTTCTTATTATGTCTCAGCCTACATGCTACTTGAGTCATGCTTGTGGGCAAAGATTTCTTTTGAATGCAAATGCAGTCTACATTATAATTAGTCCTTTGGCTTTTAAACCTTGTGGTCTCAGAGGTGACTGGGCACCCAGACTTACTGCTTGCTCAGTGGAACTTTGGAAATCCCACTCTACCAGTGCAGATTTGTAGTTTATTCTGCCCTCATTAGCCTTTTGTAGAAGTCTTTGAAGTGAAGGGAAGTACTGAAATAGCTTTCAGAAACTGATGTATTGCCAAAACACAGAACAGATAACGTTACAGCTTAATTTACTACTGTGATTTTATATCTCTCATTGTTAGTAAGAACCAAATAAAAAGTTAAACCATGACTGATGGTTGGAACATAGAGCAGGGATCTAGGAATGGACTTTCCAGAAGAGTCATTTGTGGAGGCTCAATTAACGTGTGAGATACCAGGCCAAGTGTTCTATAAGAACGTTAGTCAGGACTGTCAGACTGTCAGAAGCCCCGTTGCTGCCACATGCCGGGATTTTAGATTTCCAGTGGCCTGCAGCTCACACCTGGAATCCAGACTTCTACTGTGCTTCTGTATGTGGGGTCACCTGTTAAAACCTGGATTCTCCTGGTCGTTATCACAGGAAGCACATAGCAATAGTCTGCTTGGCAAACTCAGCAAACTTCAGCTTAACAGTGGTTTGGTGGTTGCTCCCAGACCTCCAACTAGGGGGTGCTTTGGAAGCCTTGCCATGCTGAGTTTTAGGAACCTTTTCCACTTTTACTGTGTCCTTGGCTACTTTGGACCTTTTATTTCCTATGTGCTTTAATCTAAAATAATATATTTCACACTCTGTGGATTAAATCTGTTGTGCATTTGTACTGAGCTATTATTCGTCCTGTGCTATAAAATATTTTTTTAAAGAGTAAACAAGATTTTTCTCTCCCTGTTATGATGTTTTCAGGAATAGATGCTTTTTTAGTATGTTTAGATTTTTCTTGATTGGTCTCTGGCCTGGAAACACTTGCAAGTTACGTTTTTTTGACTGATTCCTACAGTTTCACTAAACTCATCTGGGACTTTGATGGCGTTTTGGGCTCCAAATCCCTGAAATGTACAGCCCTTCCCACTACATCAAGGCGAAGGCTTTAGTGAAGATACATAGGTGTGCTTTTAACTATTTATTTTTTGTTTGCTTAGGATGAAGAAAAACAAGATTTTTTACACTGGTTCCAAACAGTAACTGATGCCATCTGCTGGCTACTCGGTGGGCATATTCAGCTAGCAGCGTGTGGTAAGGGAAGAGTAAACCTAGGAAGCAACTGACAATTCATCCACAGCAGCCACGGTTACCAAGAATCACTCTCGAGATAATCTCCACCTAGTTTTCTAAGTTTGAGTAGATGTTAAATCAATTTCTTAAAGTAGCCCACTCAACAGAAACAGCAATATCTAAAATGAAAACAATCCACTAAAGAGAAATACGAGAGTTCCCTTTCTAGCCTTTCCAAGACAAACATTAGAAGTGTTTTCCTATAATTTCACTTTGTAATTCTATACCTTAAAAGTGAAAGCTTTTAAGAAAAGCTGCTGCTTTGTTTTTTTCCTGATAAGATACAGCTGATCTTTTTACCTGTGTGTGATTAACATATGCAGAAACTTGATCAGGGTACATTGCCACCCCTGACAAGCAGATAGGCTTGAAAACAGAGTTCTGAAATTGTTGCCATGGCAGGAAATTTTACAGATAGCTAACAAACTTCACTGTGCACTTCAGGCCAAATAAGCTTTCAATTCAACCAGAGTTAACCACGCTGATTTTAAAAAGCAGAATTTGGGTTTGTTTCTAATATAGAAGAAAAAAACCTAAGGAGCATCAGATGTATAACTAAAAACACACACTGTCAGAAAAATGACTTAATATGTAGGCAGTGATACACGGGCCTAAGCAACCACGGTGCTTTAGTGACATCAGCGGACTTGCGTTAAATAAACCTGGAATAACAACCTGTCGAGGTTGAAGTCCTTACCTTTTCCAGATATTGTTGCCCCAGTGATCATTCCGCTGTTGCAATAAGAAACTGGTACTAGTGTAACATAAAAGGTTTTAAAGCTTTTGTTCCATTGCAACACCAGTGCCTGCGGGATATCCAATGGCAGAAAAAACAGGGCTCAACATGGGTTTTGCATGTTGAAGTAGTTTACTTACTCCAGTAAGTTTTGATGTAAAAAACATAAAAGAAGTTTGTTCCAGAAACAGTATCTGTTTTTACTTGCTATGGCATATGTTTCATAATCAGTTTTATTCGTTTTATGGAATTCTGCAGTCTGGTTCTGATTATGTGATTCCTTGTTTGCTTATTTTTGTTTCTTTGCAGTACTGCAAAATGATCACTTCCTGCAGTTGTTAATAACGGATGATGTTGAAACAGCAATTATAATGCTGTCTGTTTTACACAATATTTTGAGGGTCAATAGGTTAGTTGTTCTCATATTATTGATTTTTCCTGTATTTTAAATTTAAAACTCAGTTTCTTGCAGTTTGGTAAAATAGAGCTTTTTCATATACAAGAATTGTGGGGTTTTCCAACCTAGTCTTTATTGTAGAAATAGAAAAAATAGCTCTTTTCTTTATCTTGTTGTTAAACTGGGGGAATGGGAAACAGTTGATTGAAACAGTTGTACTGCCCAGATCAGAGTGCTGGTCTGGGTATGTTGGTTTGCTGAATGGCTGCCATATCTAAAAATAAGTCACTCTTATAAAGCTCATAGCTTGTAATTAACACTTCAATTCTGTGTGTCCTCCCTATCTCTTTCTTTTATTTTATCTCTCTTTTTTTTTTTTTCTTTTCTTTTTGAAGTTCTGTCTTGCTCCAGGTTGATGAAGAGACCCTTCACTCTGTTTTGGATGAACTTGTTTATAAGCTTTCATCTACCACCAATCCTCTCATAGGAAACGCTGCTACGAAGCTGCTATTGTTGGTGGCAAAACTGGGCAAGCAGCTTGTGAAGTCACTCAGAGCTCGCTACAGAGGTTGGTAAACGCACACGGGACAATAACTGGACAATAACAAAGGTCAATAACTGTCCCAAACAGATGAAAGCTGCAGTGCTGTGTTGTTGGGTGGTGGTTTTTTTCTTGTCTTCTGTTATTTTTCATTGTAGCTTAAGGTGCCGCACCTCTTCTGTTTCCTAGATTGATTTTCTACTCAGTATCGAGGACTCTGCGTGTGGCAACTTGTCTCATAAAGCTGTTGTTTGTCACTCCCAACCTGATGGGCTTTACTTCTTTCTGTGTGATGTTCTGCATCTTCTTTCCTGTGCAGGTTGGCTGGTGGGAGATCCTAGTGGCAGGGTGCCTGTACTGACTGTGTGTCAGATGTCTGCCAAGGCTCACTAGTCCACAAGCAGGAAAGTTTTACTTAAAGCCAAGTTCTGACCCTGGCTGTCAGGGGCCTGCTTATCTGATAGGTGCTGCTCTGCTACTGAGGAGCTGGCTGTCTTTTGCTTTTCAAGTCATTGGAATTAAATCTTTCCAAAAATTCATGAAACCCAAAAAAACTTTTGTCTTGATGCCTTTAGATGAGGAAGCTGAGTATGCATATAATTTGCTCTCTTATTCATCATTTGATGAGATGTCTCATTTAACGTTTCTGTCTTTGGCCTAGCTGGGAGCTCCAGGAAACCCCTTTGTCCTGTGTCATGCCCATGGAGACTAAGAAAGAGGCTTTGATGTTTGCCAGATTTTTTTATATTTTTGGATGTTATTGATGGTCGAAACTACTTGTGAGCAGCCTCAGTACTTTGGGGACAAGGACAGTAAGAACTGGGTACGCAGGCTGTGCTGACTGCTTATTAGGCAGTGCCAGCCAGATGAATTTTGGGACCAGATGGACAGCTTTGCCACCTTTTTACCTACAGAATTAAGAGGAGAGCTTCCTTCTGGTGTGAAATGAAGTATAATGTGCCTAAGGCTGGTATCACACTGCAGATTCTTGCGAAGCTGCTGTGATGATCTCACCATCCCAGCTGTAGAATGCTGGCTTGTCTGAAGAGGTGCAAGTCTGCAATAAAGGATTATACTTTGTTTTCCTCTAGAGTCCCAATATGCCACAGTCATTTAGAGACTCTCAATCTCTCTTCTGCACACATTTCTTATTTCCACTAAGAAAAAAAAATCACTTTTTTTCCTTCTTATTTTTTGGTTTTTGTTAGTTTTCATTCAGGCTTTGGAATCCTTTAGGTAGTTTGAGGAACAGCAGCAAGAAAGAAAGCATTACAGGGTTTCCACCATCGGGCCATCCCATTGGAGTAGCCTGGCTTCACAGTGGCTCAGAGCTGTTGCCAGTGGGAGGTAGTTCAGTGTGAGCTTTCTGTCAGTAAAGGCAGCCTGCCAGCAGTGAGGACATCACCTGAACCTCACATCTCCAAGACTAGCCCAGCCTTTACACCAGGTTTCCCAGAGGGCCCGGTCTTTTTGTCTGCATGGGTTGACACCTCTGAGAGACACCCACAAAGCTCCACAAAGCTCAGTAGCTGAACGGTGCATACAGCTGTGTAATCTGTACAGAAACTGGCAAGTGGTTGTGTCAGAGCCACGGGACTTCTGTGAGGGACCTGCCTTGCATCACCAGGCTACGTGGTTTTGCAGAGCTCAGGCAGCATTAGGGCATCCACTGACTCCACATGGAGTTTCACCCGTCTCTCCTGAAGTGTGTAACCATCATTGTCATTCCAAACTGATGCATCTGTGGTAGAACAGAGTTGCTATTTCTGTTTGCATGAAGGACTTTGTGCTCCATATCCAGCTCCTGTGACAATATACAAGAGTGTTGGAGTTGCTGTGTATGAATATGCTTATGGACAATGATTTGAAAGTGGAAGTTACCCGAACGTGCAGTTTTTCAGGAGTCTGAGGAGTCTCTCTGATCACCTGTCTACCTCTGCTCTCCTTCCTTTTCCCTCCAGCTCCCTGCAGAACTCTCAGGCTCTGGGATTTGTCTGATACAGAGCTAAAAAGCTTGTTACTGTCTACTCGTGCCCTGTGTGCAGCACAGCGAGTGTGTGTGGTGTAGGGGGAGCAGAAGTCTGCTCTTTAGCTACTGTGAACCTAAAGAGTTTGTTTTGTCTTGGGGTTTGAGTGAACATGTACTCACAGTTGCTGTATGGAAACAACATCAAAGAATTCCAGATATTAAAAATAAATATTTTAAAATTATTTTTAACTCTTTTAAAATTATTTAATTTAATTATTAAAAAATTATGAAATCAGTGCTGATAAAACCTAGCCCTTGTATGATGCTTTACATCCTTTCAGTCCCTTTCAATGACTTAGTGCTAGAACACCGAAAGTACAGTGACAATTGAACTGCCAGTTATGTAGCCACAGTAGACAGTGACTTGGACATACAGGATCGCTGTCCCTGTACAATACTGCTCTGTGATGGTTGGAGCAGCAGGTATTCAGTGGTAATATTCTGCACTGTAACTCAGATGACTGGTGGTGTTCAGCTCTAGTGTTCCTTTGCACATGGAATCAGATTTGATTCTTTTGACTTGAAATTGTTCATTTGAAATCCCCCCCAAAAAAACATTCACCTTAGTGCTGCCACATGATTCCTTTTTCTGTTTTAGGATTAAAAGAGGTTTTAAGTAAACAGTGGATTGGCAAAGGATTTGACAGGGATCTCAGTCAACTCTTGGATCTGCTGGACTTGGAACAATCCAGTGGAAAAGGAGAAATGCAGGTGCTGAAATTTAATGAGACTTTTTTTTTGTGAGATACTAGTTATATGTGACATATATGTTTAGAATGGATTTACTCTGTCTCTGTAGTACTTTTCAAACCTTTGATATTTTTTCACTATATGAATGGATTTTTAAATTTTCTGTTTAATATTTTTTTTTCCTCCACCATTTTTGAGGACATCAAGAAATTGTCCTGTCATTAATGTATGGGCCTGTGGCTCGAGAGCTTGACTTCTGTTGCAGATTCACCATAGATTTCTATACAACTGCAGGGGGGGAAATTAATTTCATTTTGCGAGCTATAAACCAAAAATAACTGTATCTGCTTTCCTCACATCAGTGTTACAAATTTAGATTCCTGAACTCTAGGCAGCATTCACATAGAATTAAGTCATATAGAGAAAGCGTTCAGCAAGAACACTTTCTGGGCTGTGTTCCCAATAGGAGAGGCAATGTGTGTCTTATGAACTTGTTAACATTTTACATTCAGGCTTCTCAAAGACAATACTTTAAAGGAAACCAGAGTTGTCTTTATAGAGACCTGCTTTCATCTTCCACAGAGCAAGGTGTTTAGTGTTAGCTTGTTGGTCTGTTGTTGTTTTTTTTTAAATCCATTTAAGACTAGAATAGCACTTTTTTTTGTTCATGTTTATTGCATTTCAGTGACTCCTGATCATACTGCAAATGTAACACTTTTCCTGCTGCTAATCCTCCAGACTTGTCTTTCTGTCCTCTCTAGTGTGGGCATTTTGATTGAATCACCACTTGAATTATCAAGTGCTTCAGGTGTTTTAAATACAAATTTCTAACATTGATTAGTGAGGCTAATATAGATTTTGTATTTCTGCTGTAGATTAATTTGTTTACCACAGAGAGTATCTATCCAGATGATCAGATTAGCTGCCTTTGGAGCAAGTACAGGTGTCATCATCATAATCGTCTTATAGGACCTTAAATTCCCTAAGATGTGACAAGTACTGGATATTGATGCATTTGAAAAGTGATGGTTTTTTGACCAAATGTTGAGATTGTTCCTAATATGCAAGCAGCAATAAAGTGGTTTTATATGCAGAGAAAATATTCTACCAATGGCTTTATTAATTTCAGAGGCAGCATCGAGCAGCTTGTATAATCCAGGCTACATGGAGGGGATTTCAGACAAGGAAAAGGCTGAAAAAACTACCCCAAGCAGTGACCGCTTTACAGAGAAGCTTCAGGTAAACAGCGTGGCTTTGTAAAAAGCACTTCTCTTAGAGAGAAGAATCCATAAAAAGGTTGGGTTTGTCTTGGTTTTTCTCAGTTCACAAAGCCATTGGAGCTGTTGTCCAGGTATCAGTGCCCAGGCTGTCCTGGTTCATGAGCTTAATTTGTACCAGGTGTAGAACTTCCCATTTGAACTTCATGTGGTTTCTGTTGATGCATTTTCTGTGTTTGAGGAGGTTCCTCTGCGTGTCAGCCCTGCCCTGCATGGGAAACTGTGCTGGCAGCCTTGATAAAGTCAAAGACAATGGCATCCACTCTTCTCCCCTCATCAAACACAGCAATCAGGCTGGTCAAATATGATTGTGATACATGGATGCTGGCTGTTCCCATTCCCTTCCTGTCCTTCCTGGAAGCAGCTTCCCTGGGGATTTGTTTCCATGTCCCAGGCCATAGATTCCTTCAAATTGAAGATGCTTTTTTCCAGGCAGCTGTTATTTCTGTAACATAAAGGTAATGTAGTGCCAATATGAGCTGTTTCACTACAGATTCTTTTAGCAGAAACATCCAAACAACGTGCTTTTGCAGCAGCACCGAACTGCCACTTCTGGTGCCAAAAGCTCCAACTGTCCCTTTCCCAGCTGCCAAACTTCTCTGCAAAAAAACTTACTTCTATGATGCTTCTATATGTTTTCTGTGTAAAAAAATTACGCCATATGGGACACTAAAAGCATGGTACACTGTAGCATGGGATTGCACTAATTAGCACTAAAGGATGATGATAGACTGGTGGTAGAACAGTTTATTGGTTCACGGTGAACTTGACACAAAATTTCACTGTTAATTGAAGGTGGAGCTGTCCTGGAGTTTCCAATCTGCTGTGCCCGAGTGCTGCAGAAACCAAGGCCCATGGTGCTTGCTCTGTACAGTGCTTGCAAGACATTGTTCTTCATTAATATTTGAAATTCTTGATTCTCAGAACTGGAGTCACTTCAGTGACCTAGAAATAGTATTCTCTGACTCGGAGCACCGCAGAAGAATAAAGCTATGTAAATAATACTTGCCTTACTTGAAGGAGAACTTCAGCAGTAATCTTAGCACGTTAGGCATGCTCTTTTGAGAAATGTAATGTGACTTTAACATAGGATAAAGGATCCAAATCAGGTTCAGGCTCTACAGCAGGCTTCTTTAACAGTTTTTTGCAAATGTTGAGCATTACTATGTCAAAACTAGATCTTAGAAATCCATTAGTCAAATAACATTGCATTGCGATCAAGGTATTAGAAAGTAGACAGTTATGGTTTGATGTCTGACTCTATTAAGAAAATATTGGACTATCTAGGGTAAAATCTTTAAATTCTGGAAGATTTGCAGGGGCAAACAATGTGTCCACAGAGGGCCACTTTTGTCCTGAAACAGCAAGAATGACATCCTTGGCAATTCTTTATACTCCACCATATGCTTTAAGCCAATATTCCTGCCCTCATCAGGCACTTTGCAAGCCAAAATTGTAGCCCAGAAAACTTGGCTGATGGATAAAGTGTAACACGGTGCAGCAGAAGGGAAGGGACGGTGAGGCTGTCGGCAATCAACAAGCTACTTGAATTTCTTGTGTCATATTTTCGGTACTGTAAGCATTAATATGTGCCTCTTGAGTGGCTCTTGAGCCATTTAAAGGATTTTTGAATGTGTTTGTCTAATATTGAGAGGAACAGAAATGTATTAATATCCTTACAGTTGGCTGTCCATGGCTCAGTCAGTCCCAATGTACTGAGTAATACAGTAGCTGCACAGCTCCAGTGCTGGGTTGTGGGGATTTTCTGTCTAGGTCAAAGCTGCAGTTAGTGTTACGCTGAATTTCCATGTTTAGAACACTGTAAGCACAACTTTAGAAAATCTTTCAAGAGGAGTTTTTAATTTTTAACAGTCAGGGTTTGGTTATATTTGCAGTTTTATTTTAGAACAAGTGTGGTTAAATACTGCTGAGATTGAAACTCCAAACTTGGCTCACCTGCAGCTGCAGGGGAAGAGCTTCAACTCTGCAAGTTATAAACTTCTGAAACTCTGGCTTCAGAAATGTCTCCTCAGAGAATATTTAGGCCTCTAATTTCTCCTTGAAGTTAATTTGCTTTTATATAGCTAGTTGTAGAACTGTTGAAAAGACAATAATTTGTATTAGTCATGCCTCAGAAGTCAAACCATTTTATACGTATATAAAGAGATGATCAGCGGGAGGCTGATCAATACCATGAACTGCTGAAGGAAGCCTGGGTCTCACCCTGGACCTGTTTTACTTCTGTTCAGTTGCATTTCCCTGTCACAGTGTGGTCTTCTGCAAACAAATAGGTCTTATCATTAGGAGGAACTGAGAATGAGGAAGAGCATGTGTTTTGCAGACTACATGGGAAAGAATGAGTACCAAAGAAACATTGAAATAGCTGAGAGACACTTGGTAGTTTCACAGATGCACATCTGAGAAGCTCATGCAACGTTCTTGTAGTTTTCTGCCTAATGGAGCTGATAAAAAATTTCTAGGGAAAATTATTAATAGCATTATCAAGAAAATGTCATCAAATGTCCTGTGACATCATTCCACTTAGGAGTATAATATCTGCCTGCCTGGATTAAAAATGCAAAGTCTCACGGCTCTAATTGGCTGGCATGTGTGGGCTGAAGACCTCTGGTTTCCTTGAGTCTCTTCTGATGTAATCACATATATTGTGGTCTGTCTCTGTAGGTAGATGTGTGGGCATGCTTCAAGCCTGCATTACTGTTGTAAAAGGATTATGGTCTCCTCAGATCATGGTGGAGGATGTTTATCAGTTAGAGCCAGGTCGTTAAATCTCTTTTACACAATAGCTTCCATCCCATCTTTCCCCACCCGGTTACGGAGACTGAGGAGAAAGTATGGTTGGTAGAAAAAATACAGCTCAATTTATACTAGCAATGGGAAACACACAAATAACTCAATAGTACTGTGAATCTAAAGGTATGTGACATGCAGTGATACCAAAATTGCTGGACATTAGTTCTAATCT
>VZTM01003974.1:736035-794267 GCA_013400555.1 Jacana jacana
TGTGGGTCCAATGGGGTATTCAATTCCTGAGTGGGCAAGTGATTTTGCTGCAATAGGAAAAGAGGAAGAGTTACATCATGACCTCATTGTAAAGTCTCAAGCATTAAGCTGCTAATGAGGTCGGGTCCATTGGGACAAGGAGGAGTAGTGAAAGGAGGGGAGTCCTAGCTCACAGCTCCTCATGCTTCAATGAGACCATGTTGAAGTGGTCTCAGTAACTATCAGTATCAGTATGTCAGTATATTTGGTATTAATAGATTAGTCTCTATATTATATCTTAGTGTATATATAATTGATTTACAGGTTATTATTAGCTTCAAATCTCCAGGGCTAGTTACAGAGTTTTCAGTTGTCTTACCTGTGAAACATCTGCTTTTCCAATGCCAAGCAGAGCGGGGCAACATCCTAACATCAAATTACAACAGCTAGTACAGGTCAGGATGAGTTTGCAAGAAAATTCTTTCCTAGGATGCTGTTAACAAAGTTGATGGAGAAAATGTGTCAGACTGTATTTCCTGGAGCATAAAAAATCCCTCCAAATTTAAGAAGTGAGCCTTAACAGGCAACATTCTGATCTACTCTTGCAGTCAGTCCAAAAATAAGAGCACGTACTATGGAAAGCGGGTGCCACACTCGCTGATGGATGCCCTGGAGAAGGTGCATACTGGAGCAGATGACTCATGTTGCTTTACCTCTTCCCCACATGATGGAATCAAAGTTGTTCTAGTTCATGCTGGCTATGAATGTCACATGGAGCATTGTTCCCTTTAGAGTCCTTAGAACTTTATCCTTTGATTGCATACCAGATTAAGTGACTGGCTCAGATTTTTCATGGCTGTAGGTAGTGTGCTGATTTGTTAGCTTGGAGGTGATTTCATGTTGCTTGGTGTGGTCCTGCAGCCAAGAGCTGGGATGACAGATTATTTTGTGGATTTCCTCCCTCGATGCTGGACCTTTGGCACAGCACGTGACGAGAGATGCCTTTAAAAAATGTACAATTTAAGCTAATTGTTAATGTATTTGTGTATTGCAGAGCTAAGCGGGAACAGGAGCTGCAGCACTTAAAAAAACAGAAGGAAGATGACGCTCTAAAACTGCAAATGCAACTTCAGAGACAAAGGGCCATGAGACTCTTCCATGAACGACAGCTGGCCTTACTGGAAATAATCCATCCCAGTATGATATATATTAAACTATAATTAAACTGTCTGCATCTCCTTAAGAACAGTTTCCCCAAATATATTTCCTAATCTTGCGTGTCTGTTTGCACTTCAGTCTTACTGTCCCTCCAGACCCACGTGTCTGACAGAGAACATGCTAAATTCTACAAGGGCTCAGTAACTCCTGATCAACATCTGTGGCCTCCAAAATGGTGCAGGTGAAAGGGAAACCCAATTTTCTTGTGTTACAAAGTTCCATTGCAGCTGTAAGTCTCTGAGGCGTGGCCCACAGCTAGCCAACCTTGGATGAAGAGGGGTTTCTAACTGATGGCACCCCAGCTTTTTTGGTACTGTCTAGTTTGAGGATTAAAAAAGTAAATTGTTAAGAGATACCAACCCACAATCTTATAACTGACTTTCTGTTACATTTGTAGGTCGAGTAGATAAATACATGGAGGAAATGGAGGGGAAATCAGCATTAACGATCCAGAGATTCTGGAGAGGGTACAGAGCAAGAAGAAATTTTCATCAACAGAGACAGTCACTCAAGGAGTATAAAGCGGCTGTTGTCATTCAGAGAGCAGTGAGTACACGTGCTTTGTTCTGACATTAGGCAGGACTGAGTGGATTATTGCAATACCTCAAAATCTTCTGTTCGTTCTCTTACTGTTGATGTGGCCAGAATTTATTTAAAAATTACTCAGAGGGTGGTAGTCCAGAGCCACAAGTTGTTTAAACGGGATAAACCTTGCATATGTGACAAATTCTCACACAGTCTTGCAACTGAAATATAAGAGCTTCCACTTTGAAACCTAAGTTGGGAATTGCACCTTGCCACAGGTGAGTCAGTAATTTCTTATGAGTGCTCTTACTTACGATTTAGTACTCACGCTGACCGTTGCGTGTTGGCTTTTCAGCGTTGCAGCTAAATTTATGCTCTAACAGATGCAGAGCCGAAAGATTTTTCTTTCACTGATTGATTACAAACAAAGCAAGAAGACAAACTTCCTCTCTGTGATTGTCATATTCTCATATGTCCTTTACAAAGGCTCGTAAATTCTTGGAAAAACGAAGGAGGAGGAGACCTGTCTCTCCTTGGAAAGATCCCAAGGGACTGACTGAGGAGCAGAGACTGGCCTTGCAGCAGAGGGTGGATGACTACATCAAATTGCATCCGGTCGGTTTCTTACTCATTTCATAATTCGCATTAATGATGCAACACCCAATACTGTAGGGATGAAATCTATTCAGTTTGATAAATTCTGATCAGGATAATCCAAGTGAGGTTTGCATATATTGACCCTGCTTGTTTGACAGCAAGGCACTAAGATACTTGGGGTTTTAACCATTAATCTAATAAAAAAGGGTCAAAGCAAACTGTAATTGGAAAATTTATATACTTGATGGTGGGTAGCTTTGGAGAGAGCTGCATAGGAAGCAAAATTATTAAGTTAACAATTAAGAACAGCATTTGCATTCCTTGTTTGGACGTTATTCTGCCCCCCAAAGGTTTAAAATAACCGGCTCCTAACGGTAACAAACTGATTTCCCGCCAGGCTCCCCAAATGTCAGAAGATACGAGTAAAGAACTGCACATGCAGGCCCAGGAGAAGCTGGCACAGTTCCTGTTGAGGAGCAGACTGGATCAGAGAGCAGCGCAGCGGAGAGAGACGTTACTGGCTCAGGTCAACACTGATGTGGAGCTGCTAATGAGTATGTGACTGCTCTGGTCATAGTTTTGATTACCATTTGGATTAAACTAATTCAGAGAGAAAATTAGAGGGAGCAGTGGTAGAGCCTCATTCCAAAGCTGAAATATCTTTCTTCCTTAGCCATCTGCCTTATCTTGAGATTCAGGCTTTGTTAGAGATTATCCAAGTGTTGTTATAGGTTATGTATACACACCTGCTTTTCAAGGAACATCTTAATCTTCTGCTAAAAGCCTCTCTGATATGTTCAGAAGAAAAACAATTGTCCTGGTAAAAGGCATTAGAATTTCTAAGAAAGGGATTTCACACAACCTCCTCCTCTATTTGTTTTGTTTTGTTCAGTTTTCTTGTGTTGTAACCCTGCCAGTGGCTGAAGTGCTCTCACCTCTTCCAGATAAAGAGGGAAATAGTTGAATTACGAATTCTGAGCCCTGTTTTCATTTTCTCTGGCCTGTTTATTTGAAACAGAATTCACTATAGTGCTACCTTAATTGCAGACAAGTAGCCTGGAGTGAAAGACCGAGAATAGCAATCTGCAGCCACCAGAGAGCACCCAAGCTGGACAAAATTCAGCAAGTTACTGAATTCCATTATTTAGTCTGTCACGTGCTGTGTCACTGCGGCTCATCGCTCCCTAACAGGCAATTCAGCGACACACACTCACACTCTGCTGGGTCCCCCAGGCAGGGAATACACAGCCCTGCTGCGCCACAGCCCGGGAAACGCTACGCTGATGTCACCCTGCACCAGGAGTGCTGATCCAGCAGGAGTGACCAAGAGTAACCTTTCTCTTAGGTCATAGTTTCACAAGAAGTCATTTTAGTGGATGCCACCACTGCACCTGAATGAAGTAGTCCTGCTTTCCCCCCTTCTTTTTTTCTCCATTGTGTGTTTATTTTTTCAGATTAGCCTTAATTTGGATTCTCCAGTCAGTTTTATCAGGCAACCATAAAATCGTAATGCTAGCACAGGGGAAGGACAGTGGGAAGTGGGAGGGTTGTGCTCCTTTTTGTTTGAGATACTCGTAAAACTGCAAGCAAAATACAAAAAAAAACATTCTCCTTGTTTTTACAGATGCTCCAGGGTTAGCAGAGACGACAGAAAAAGATCTTGATGTCTTTATGAGTCGATCGGTCCCTGTAGCCACCAAGGCAAGACAATCCCACAACACTATGCTGAAATACACTCGCTGGCCGTGGTGGAAGAAGCTTGGAGATGAATTTGTGGAGGATGATGTCATTCCTGATGATGCCCTAAATGCAGAACTGGGAACTCTGTTTATTGGTGGAAGGAAATCCTTTTAGGTAGCAGGCAGAGGAATTTCTCCCTCACCCAAACTCATACCTTGCACTACGTATTCACTTGTGTGTGTTTTTAAGGAAGGAAAACACTTGAATTGTGAGACAAAGCACTGAAAAAGACCAAAGCCTTATTTTAGTGCATTTTACTTATTAAGAATTTCTTCCTGTACACGAACAGTTAGATCCTGTTCATTGTGCTGTTGCAGACAGGATTTAAATACTGTAGTTATAAGTGAGGATATTTTGTAATTTGTATCACTTTAAGTTCATAACCTTTGGCTTTTCAGTTCTTATTCAGTTCTTGTATGAATTCCTATTCTTATATGTAAATAATCATACCATTGTAAAAGCCTGGGCTTTTATAGCAAAGCTTTTTTATCAGGTGATGTGCTTTGAGATAAAGACGGGTTCAGAACAAACCAAGACACCAATAAGAAGTCAAGCAAGCTCTAGGCAGGCTGGGTGCTTAGGGCAGGACAGACCAGCTAACTCCAGTTAGCACAGGCAAAGCTCGGCCTGAAAAACCTCACCAGCCTCTTGACAGAAGCAAGGGAAAAAGCAACAGAAGGGAAAAATGCCAATATTCTTGGATTAGATATGTTTTCCTTTAAAAGCAAGCAGCCACTGGAGTGCATTGTAACACGGGTGCACTCCAAACCATTAGAAGGGATTGTAGCCTCATTGTGACCATCTGGACCATCAGCTCTGTCTTATCAAACCGTGCAGATGCTGTTTAATCTGGAAAGGTCTCCAGCACAGGGCTTCTGCCATCACTGTGACCTGATACGCAGCACAAACCTACGGTGAGAGGCTGAAGGCTGCTGCTTACCCATGTGCCCAGAACGCAAGGAGAACTCAAGGCTGCAGCTAGTGCTGTAGGTATCTGAGCTATTTGTTAAGTGAGAGGCTGAGAGAGTCTAAGAATTAGATTTTTACCTCACTGCAGAGGAGGAAAAAGCACAGTGATTTCTGCCAGTTGTATGTGGGCAGCAATACTGGTTCAGCATGTTTGTTTTCCATTCTCTCTAGAAGGTTTTGAGTTTTAATTTTAGTGGAGATGAATGGAAAACAAATAAATAGAAATAGCGGGCAGAAGCCCAAGCCCGTTCAGATGCAGCTGATACATTGAAATTAATAACTGGCCAGCTGCCAAGAGGAAGAGCTCTGCTCTAGGTTAATTTTTTTAACAGAGCTGTGATTTGGAAGGCACTGAGTTGGCTCTCAGTTCCTTTCTTGGAGAGTTTACTGGTGGAACAATCCATTAAGTATTTGCCAGAGCTCTTGCATGTGTCTGTTGAGTTACAAATTGTTCTGCACAGCTCTGATATAGGCACGACGTAAAACTCCTAAGAAGACAGGTCCCCTATAGCCAGCGTAATGGAGGGGCTTTGGGGCAGTCACCAAGTGCTCCCGGGATGGAAGCTACCCCCCAGCAGCTGCCAAGCTCTGGTGCTGGAAAAGGCTCAGCATCTCTGGATGAACTGCAGTGAGCCAGCTGGTCCCTCACAAATACACGAGTCCTTTGTGCATAGCATAGTCCCCTCTGTCCTGTAGCCACTGACCCAAACTATTTTGAAACAGCAGCCTCTGCTGTTATGTTTATTCCTAATCACCTTCTTTATGAAGGCTCTTCAGCACAGGGGGATGTTCACAAAAGTGTTTTGTTTAATGTATTTAATGTAAAGAGATGAGCCCCTAAGCCAGTGTTAAATACCAACTGAATTACAGAGCCATCTTACCAAAAAGCCATTTATTGTAATGGCCTCTGCCACTCACTGCCATTAGAGTGGATAATGAGCCCCCCCTTTGGAATATGCCATTTGCTGGATAGTGGGGTTTTTTGGAGTGAACAGAGAGCCTGGTGGTAGATGCAGTCTTGCTGGAGGAATTCAAGTTGCCCGGTCGTTTATTCCCAGCCCCACCGCTGCCCTAATAAAAATGCCTCTTCCTGCTTTGTGCTTGTCACTAGGAGAGCTGTCATCACTGTTTACAGACCAGGGAAACCAAGGCAAGACAGCCATGAGGGAGCTTGTCTATCCCCATAGGTAACTGTATAACCTGTCACTGGTTCCCGTTACTGTCCCAGGCTGCCTGAAAGGAGCCACTGGAGCATGCTAGGGTGGTGCTGGGAGGTGCTCTTGAATGCTAGTCACTGTGGCCAGCTTGGAACCCTGGGCCCAGTAAAAGAGATCCCTGTTGCCCCCCTTTGCTCATGGAGGGAGAGAGAGAGAGATTTGGCACAGCTTGGCTCATCCTCTCTTCAGGTCCTGCTGTGCCATGCACGGGATATGTCTCTGACAACTTACTTCACTGCAGCTCCTTCTGGCATAAAATATTCCTTCCTGAAGAATGGGAGCAGACATAGACAGCTGAGCAGAAGCCACCTCCAGCCAGGTGAACAGTCCTGTCTGCATTATACGGTCACTCAGAAAAAGGCAGTAAGAGAGGCTGTGAGCTGAGATGGGCCAGTCCTGCCCCCACTTGTTTTCTTGCTGCAGCCCACAGGCGTGTAAATGTGCCACACAGGTGGTCCAGCCAGATAAGAATTTGGCTGTGCTCAGCAGGTCTGGGCTGTGCCGCTTTGGATAGCAAGCAGGCCCACCCCAGCAGCCAGGAGACAGACCCTGCTCGCCCCAGAGGAAGCGTGGGGTAGAGTGACAAACACGGGGGGCAAGGCTGTGACGTAAGGAGGGGCAGAGGTGAAGGTGGAGCTACAAAGGCAGCAGCACTCAGGTCATTAAATATTGACACCATCTAAGCTGGCCTGTGGGGGCGATTTAGCTGAATTGCAGGTTTCTGTTGCTGTGATAAATCAGACCAATTTGTCATGCGGTTTTGTTTCTCCCCTCCCTTAAGTGAAGCCATAGCAGGAGCGTTACTGTCACACCTTCAGCAATATGGAAAACAAAATCCTCTGATGAGATAAAAAATGAAGGGGCGGGGACTGTTCTCCTGCTGAAGGTGCCACCAGAGTTACAGAGCCGGAAGAAGGCAGCAAAAGGAACAAAAAATAGTAATAAAATCAGTCAGCCCTTTCAGAGCAGAGACAAAGCAGTGTCCTCTGCTGGCTCCTGCAATTGAGGAAAATTCCTGTTTCTGCAGACAGGTATTTTTTTTAAGCTGTAACTGGACTGTGCAAACAACAGGATGCTCATCTCCAGCAGAGACACAGGCATGCACTTGAGCCCACGCTGCTAAGTCCAAGGACGTCTCCTGGCCTGCCAGGCTGTAACAGGAGCTTGAACAGAGGATAGGAGATAACCCCGATGCTATTTCACCTCACACCACCAAGTCTTCCACTGCTGATTTCCGTGGGAGCAGAATCTGGTACAAACATCTGCTGTCCACTGCAAAGTATCACGTACATCAAGGACAAGGAGAAATGAAAGCTTTCTCCAAGTAGCGGGATCGGGGCTATTTATAAATGAGCATGCATCAGAAAAGGAGGAGCTGCAAAGATCATCATCAACTTGGTCTCCTAGTTCTCCTTATCATCCCTCTTCATAGCACAGTAGCACTGGGTCATCCTCCAGACACCCTTGTGTGCAGAGAAAAACTCTACTGAAGAGATTGTTCACTAAATGAGCGATACATGGGCTCAAGTCTATCTAGGGGAATTCCTGCCCCCTCTCTCTGGGTTCACTCTGCCTGGAAGGGTAAAGTCTGGCAGGTGAGGACCAAGGTCAGGACACCACGGCCCTGGCAATTTTTCCCATCTGCGCTGGAGAACTCCTCTGTGACCTTTAGAGCGTTCTGCTCTGTCTTCTCCCCTCTCAGAGGAGGCTTCATACTTTGCATGGTAATTTGTTTTCAGAGTGAAGGACGCTGTGAGTCCAGTGCCATGGGAATCCCTCTCTACTAAGGTGAATCAGGAGTTTGACAGACCCCAGAAAGACAAGAACATTTGTATAGTCCCATGTTGAACACACAGAAAGAGCTCAGGGTTGCCATGCTGTTCTCTCCAAGCTCACCTTTTCTCTGCAGAACTCAATTCTTCTCTATTTAATTACATCCTCAAACAGAAACAAAGTCTTTAGCGATGCGCAATCACTTCATAAAACCCCTGAAAGCAAGCAATTCTGGGAAATTCAGGGAAACTTCATTTAACACATCCCACCCATCCAGAACCTGCCTGCTTGGAACAAAATGAACGTACACACATTCTGGGTGGATAATAAACCCCAGCTCAGTCTAGATGAAGCAAGTGAACTGCAACACTTGATCCTAGAAGCTATGACAGTAACCTTTGTTGGCCAAGTCCCCGTGGTCCAAAAAGGAAGAGGCGTTCAAGCTGGCACAGTCACCCCTAAAATGAACGATGACTCAAAGTAAAATAGTTGTAAATGCGGGATGCAACCCGGTTCTCTGCTTGGGAAGGGGAAGAATGGAGGCATTACTGATGCCTTGGCTCCGAGCAGCTCCACTGCCCGTGATGCCTGGCAGCCTGTGAAGGCTGGCAGAGGAAGGTGGCCACCGAAGTCACCAGAGCCACGATTGCTTCAGGACAAAAGAACGCGCTATCAATATCAGTGACCAGATATTAGGGACTTCCGAGGTAGTCAGTCCAAAGGAAATCTATGCCTGTGGGAAATGAAGCATCCTGAGCACTCTAAGGCAAACCTTGGAGCTAACACAAACCCAGCTGCCTTGCTGCCGGGCTGAGAGCGGGGCTGGCTACCCGGCCGAACCCCCTCAGGGCTGGGGAGTGGGGGTGTCCAAACTCTGGGCAGAGTCGGGGAGGGGTGCGGCAGGCCTGACGCTCTCTCCAAGCAGCGCCAGCACCCTCCAAGCCCTCAGCAAAGCGCCCATAGAGCTGCGGCGGAGGGTCCGGGGACGCGGACTCTCCTCCCCTCAGCCGCCGCTCACCTCCCCTCACCGCCCTCCCGCTCCACCTCGGGCGCGCGGCGGGCGGGGTTCCACGGCCGTTGCGCGGCGCCGTTNGGGCGGGCTCCTCAGGTAAGTAGGTGCGGGCGAGCGGAGGATCGGACGCGAACAGGTCCTCTCTCGGCAGCCGCTCGCTCAGGACGGCTGCCCTTCGCCGCGCTGAGGGGGCCGTTCTCCTCAGGAGAGAGCGAGCCGCGGCGCGGGCTCCGGCCCCGGTGCCGCACCTCGGGGGCGAGTGGACTGCAACAAAGGCAAATGGCTGCGCGCCGAGAAGGGCTGCGGGGCTGGCGGTGGTCTCCCTGCCTCTGCCTGGCTTCTGCCCCTCTCCCGAGCGGCACATGGAGGGGAACCGGGCGCAGCCTTGTCTGTATTTATCTGGATCTCCGTCTCGGGGCCCTCCGGGTACAGCCGCTAGCTCCGCGCCCAGCCCGGGGAACGGACACACGCACGCTTCCCAAAGCCTTCCACGCCTTTCCCGGCTGCCACCTGCTCGTTGCTGGGTGACCCGCATGCACCCCCCCACCCTCCGCATTTGCTCGCCCCTCGCTCGCAGCGCTTAGCCATGGCTCCTGTTAGCGCAGGGGAGCGGGCTGCGAGGCTCTGCCCCGGGCAAGTCGTTCTCCCGGGGACTGCAGGCTGCTGCCCTCCCCGCCCAGGGCTCTGCATCAGCCCCCTCGGCTTTTTCTCTCTGGGTCCTAAAACAGCAGCCGCAGAGGCAACTTGGCAGATTGGCAGGCTAGAGCCTTTGAGATGCCTAGGGGCTTTTGTCCTGTGCGAGGTGGAATATCGTGTGCTGGTACGGTATTAGCCTGAGTTTAATTGTTGTAAGGGGTGGCTGAGCAGCTCTTTAAATCTGCAGGGTGCAAGTGAGTCATTTCTTAATTCGTTTCCATGTGATTCATAACGTTTTCAACGCCAGGATGCGTTTTCCCAAATTCATAATAGGTTTTGGTACCTGAGCTATTAGCAAGGGCAGATGTTTGAATCCATAGAGGTAGAAGTTTTACTGCATTGTTGAAAACAGTAGCTATGACAGAATTCCCCTGGGGGGAATCTATAAAACCTGCTCCTACCATTTTTATTTACACTGCAGCAAAGCAGCGCCGGGTGCATCTATACTCATGCCTTCCCTAGTTTCCTAGTCATTGTGGCACTGAAAAGCATTATAAGCAACTCGGGATTGCTGGTATTATAGTAAGGTCTGAGGGTTTTGTAATGGTTTATTTAATTCATAGCTCTCAAAATGTTTCACAGACATCAATTAAAACTGGGAGCCCTGCTGCAAGTCAGGGAGGTCTTACTGATCTCATTTTACAGATGAAGGAGCAGGTTGGAGACCTAGAATGATTGAAGTCAAATCCAGAACCTAAGTCATCATCTCATAGCTCCTAAGCCCTCTGTTTAGGATGTTCTTCCTCACCTCCTCTAATGAAATTCTCTCTTGCTTTCACTGGTTGCTCCAGGAGCTCTTTTGGATGCTGACAGGCCATGTATGCTTTGGGATTTTGAGATACTGCTCTTGCATATTGCCCAAAATTATGTGCCTTTAGTGCCATACTGTTGTGAGGAATGGTTTCTGATTAAAAGAAGTCTCTGATTGTGTGATTTGTACTGGGGTAGAACCCAAGAGCTCCATTGTGGATGAAGGCTCACTAGGCGAGGCATTGTAAGACAAGCAGTAAAGCATGCACAGAGCAGATGAACCAAACACAGAAAGCCTAGATATTTGCTATGACTTACTCAACAGCCTCCCTCACAAAAGAGGATCTCTATCTTATACTCTGAGGGTGTTGGACCACTGGAACAGGTTGCTCAGGGAGGTGGTTGAGGCCCCTTCCCTGGAGATATTCAAGGTGAGGCTGGACGAGGCCCTGGGCAACCTGGTCTAGTTGGGGGTGTCCCTGCTGACTGTGGGGAGGTCAGACTAGATGACCCTAGAGGTCCCTTGCGGCCTGGGCCATTCTGTGATTCTCTTCATTAAGACTCTCTTTGAAGGGCATATTTCCAAAAGCAGAGTAAGTGGTTCCCACTGTGACTATAACCCAGAAAACTCTTGATCCTAGTCTGTTTTTGAGTCTGTCCACTTGCTCTCATGGCCCAGACAGGAGGTGTGCTGTATTTGAGATCTGATTCTCATCCTTAGGCATTACTTATAATTGATCTCCTTTAAGGCTTTTAACCAGAGACCCCCAGCTGCAGTCTCAGATTTAAGCCTTGCTGCTCTGTCTGTACAGCACTCCACAAGGCAACAATGGTAGCCCCAAAGCATTTACAAAGTTTTAAGCTTCTTAAGCTTCATCTGTGTAAGAAAAGCCTACTGCAAACTAGGTGATATTGTACAGCTTCCAGGAGTCCAGAGGGAAGAGAAAGGAGCAGATCGAATGCCTGTATGGCTTTTCTGGGTTTAATATCCCTTGAATGCTGGTGAAGTCTGATCTATTCTTAGAAGGTGTACTGATTTCTTAATATTAAAGTTTGTAGGAGATCCAGTCCCATCCGCTGCCAAACAAACAAATCTCCCCCCAACCCCAAACACCTCAGTGCTGCAGCTGTCAGAAGCATCATTCATTGCTGGCAGGCTAGATATTGTATGATACTGTATCACAGTTTGTTTCCTTTCTAGTGTTTCAGAGGGCAGTTCTTTTAGAGAAGACAGAGCAAGCATAGCTCCAGGGCCTCCATGCCTGGGCATCAGCCAATTACTGTCATATCAGATTAGCTCTATGGCACATTAGCGCTCGTTTATGTTCATACAAATGCAGCATGACTGTTCCATAGTATTGATGAAATTATTGCATTTACAGCCCTATAATATGTCTAATTGAAAGGGAGGTTCTGATTACAAAACCATGGACTTCCAAGGTGATTCCTCTGTAGCTTCTGTATGAGCCAGTTTTGAACCGTGAAGAAGACATAATCCAGCTTTTGATGTAGTTACCCTTTTGGCAATCTCTTTTTCCATCTTGCCATGATCCCAACTCGGCAGCCTGCTGTAGCTACTTCTTGGCCTCTGAGAAGAGCTCTTACCTGCCTATGCTCTGCGGGCACCTAGCCCTTGAAACCAGCATTAAGATTTCCTCAGCTGCCACTGCAGTGTACACTGTGTGAGCACATTCTCCTTGTCCAGAGCAGTTTGGCAGCAGCAGTTGTGGGTGTTTGTGAGATGAGGAGTCATCACATGCAGCACTCCATAGCCAGGATTGTAAAGCTGTCCACAGTGTGGTGACTTTTCATATATCACCTGCTGACATTCAAAGATAAGCCCGTTTGTCTCTGGGAATAAACTAGGCACCTCTGGCCAGAATCTCCATAAGGTTTGCAGTCCCTGCTTCATAATTATCTCAGCCTTAGCTTCCAGCTGCTTTGCAGTTCACAGCAGCCCTAACAGCCAGTTCCTGGCAGCCATTATCACTTCCCAACACAGGAACAGCTTTAAAGCTTTAGCTCTGAGTCTTGGGAGGATGGACAGGGCCAGCAGGATCAGTGATATTAGGAAAAATAATGAAGGAGCAGAAAAGAGGTGGACGGGCACAGGGAGGGAAGGTAGACTGGGAACATATGTGACAATGGGGGGAAAATGAAGTGACAGGTGGGAGCAAACCCTTAGACTTTGTAGGAATCACTGACGTAGGATGAAGAAAGAGGCAGGGAGCTTTGCAGCTTATAGCAACACCGTGAGGGATCTTCTCTGCTGCCCAGGATGGATTGCATTACTGCTGCCAGCCTTCCAGCCCACTGCCCAGGTTTCAGAGCTGTTCAGCCAGCCCTGAGCTGCTGCTGAGCACTATGCAGCATTTGGTACTTAACACGCTGCTCTAAGTTAGCAACAAAGGGTGAGTAGCTCCGGGAACTGCACCGGAGTGCTGGAGTCAATAGCCTTATCCACAGTGCCATCCCTGCTCAGGCAGGGCTCTGGGAGAACCTGCGTTGCCACAGCAGACACCAGCATCAGTTGTATGAGGAGCAGTGATTTGCTGCTCAAGGACAGCAAGGACGGTGGAAAGTCCGTGATTTCAGGGATTAGTTATAGAAAGCTGGGACCCTCAGGCTGAGGTAATAAGAATAGCTGGAGAATTAGGCAATTCCCATATTCATGAGATGATAGACTGCAGTCCCTTTGCCAAGGCTGCATGAAATACACTGAGGGGCAGAGGAGTTTTCTGGCTTTGTGAACAGCTGCTTCAAGGTGAAGTACAAGGGGAAAAAGAAAAAAAAATCTCTGCTGTCTGCTGGTATTTATTTTGCCACGTAACAACACGAGGCCCTTTGCAGACCTTTTGGAACCTGGGCTTGAGACAGTCCCCTCACCTTCTAGAAATAACCTGATTGGGAATTAAAGAGTACCCATCCTAAAGACTTCTTTCCAGGAAGGAACTGAAGGAAGTAAAGCTTTTGTGAAATCCCTCTCCATCTCCTGTCCTAGGAAGGAAGTCAATGAGCAGCAGTAATTTTTTTCTCATAAAGAAAAAACATGGCTTTGTGTTTTTATTTAGAGGGAGTGTCTACGCCCTTGTATTCTCTGTTGCTGAAATACTTAAAGATACATGTAAGCAAAAATCCATTATTCCTTTGGGATATGAAGCTTCAGCAGATGCTAGTGGGAGTTTACAGGCTCGGTTCTTTGTCAGTGCTTGCAGAAGCAGCCAGACATTGCACTAGCTGTGGATGCAGTGCTACTGCTGCTCCAGTCAGACACTGTGTAGCCCATCTTGTGGCTTCTCCAGCGTCTGGGAGCAGTGCTGGCAGTACCCTGTCAAAACTCATTTGTTAGCAATACAGCAAACTGACTGTTTCTGCAGGCGTGTTTAGGAAGCCAGTTAGCAACTGAAAGACGACAGTGGCTTTGACCACAAGCGAGTGATTTACAAGACTCGGAGTACACACAGCTGAACTTTTCATCCACAGTTCTTCCCCCAGGAAGAAGGGAATTAAAGACCCTCAGACACTGAGGAGAGACAGCTCCATTCAGATCTAGCACAGAAATGATACATGTTACTTACTAGTGTCACAGCCAGTCAGAGCTGCTGTGAGAGATTTATCTGTGAGCTTCATAGCTTGTCTCAAGGACAACTCACCTACCCCTTCCTGTAATCAAGTCCTTGCTCATCCTAAGGATCTTTGCATCTCAAGACACCACACTCAATAAGCCCACCCTGCAGAGACGTACAGAGGCAAAGGAGTGGTTCAAAGTTTGGCTGGAGCAGAATTAGACCCAGCTGTGTCTGGTACTGGATTGAAACTGAGCACTCTGGATTAACAGGACACTGGTGCCTAGGGATATTGATCAGCTCTGTGCTAAAGTATTCCTGTCACTCATGGTAGCGTGGCTGATCCTTTCAGCCTGCTTCTAGGAGTAGATAGAAGCAACCCCTTTCAAGAGGAGGTTTCTCTTGAAAGACTCCTTTCAAGAAAGTGCTTTTCCAAAGCCAGGGAGGTAACTGCTTTTCATAAAGGATCAATACAGTTTCACTGCTAATCCATGCTGTGGTAGTTGAACCTGGAAAAACCTCAATCCTGAACTGAATTGAGACCTCTCAATTACAAGAAGATCTGAGAGCGCTCCCTTAGGAGCCCTGGTTTGCGGTACTTAACTGTTTTGAACTGATGTGCCCCATTTTTTACCACAGCGGTTGCAACAGCTCTGTTCTCTGTGGATAATCAGGGTTCATTCACGTTTCCTCAACACAAGATACCCCGTCTGTAAGCTCCAACGCGGCAGTCCCCTTCGTAGTTTAAGGGCTAGACATAGTTTTGGAAATTGGTGCCTTATTCTTGCAGAAGCCATACCTGCAGTGGGGAGACCTCACAAGGTATTAGTTCAACTTCCCTGAGAGCTCAATATCATTGAGAACCAAACATCAGCCAAAGTCACAGGAGGAAAAACAAAAGAAAAAGAAATTCTGTTTTTGAAAGAGGAAGGAGGAGGCCATGGAAGCCATAAGCAGCCCCTCAGCTGATCAGCTTTTTAATGTTATGGTGCATAGCTTGCTTGTTTGATCTGCCACTTGAGTCTTAGGACACCTTCCAGCAGGTATGGGAAGAGCTGGCATTGCATTTCTGGCTCTGAGAACCAAGTCCACTAATAAATAGACAGTTGCATGAGGATCTTCTGCCCTTTATTCCAGGTTCTGTCCCACCTGGTTGCCATATAGCTGCATCCTTAAGGGACACAATCATTGCTTGTCTACACAGCACCATGTTATTTCTAGTCACATGCAAACAGTAGAGCAGTAACTCTACAACACTTTTTATTCTGGCTTTCAACATACTCCTCAGGCTTTTCTTCATTATAGCAGTAGCATAAAGTAAACCCACATAAAATATAGCTAGCCCAGTCCAGAAGCAACACAGGCACTAGCTTAGCCCCTAGTCACGTCAGCCACCCCCTCCACACTTATAACAGTGCAGTATGCATTAGTGCATAGCTTGGGATTTTTTGTACAGGGTGGCTTTTGACCTCCATGGGAAGAAACTCCCTATTCCCTCTGGCCTGTCCAGAGGGATGGAGTCAACAACTTTATTTCCTCACTGCATTAGGAGCCATGCTTTTACCCGTATCACCTTATATAAAGGCTGTGTCAAAACAGTCCTTTTTGAGTAAAGTCATATTGAGTCCAGTTATACCTCAAGTCTCCAGTACTATGAAGAATAATCCCTTTGAGAATGTCTAAATGTTATACAAATCAACTGAAAGTTGCTGAAATAGGATAGGCAAATGATATATATATGCTAAGTACTACACCATGAAAAATAATGACCCTAGCCCACCATAAATAGAAAAAATTAGACATACTTTCCCTTCTGAGGATCTATCGAAGAAACAGTTCCCCTTACCTGGTCATGCCTTCTGCTTTCCTCCCAGAACAAGACCCAGCCTTTCCCTCCCACAGTAGCCAAGGTGAACTCACCTGCTTGCATGATGCAGCAGTAGCTCATGGTGCCCATTTTCCATGTGCAAGCTAAAAAGGTGTCCTCACAGAGAATTCCTGGCTTTCTGAACCAGGATAAATGGTCTGCTATTTTCAGATGGAAATTAGATCAATGAGGGAGGCTGGCCCCTAAATAGGTATGTACTTAAGGGGCAGACTGACAGAGGGTCTCTGCAGTCCCTGCCGAATTGTTTTGAAAGATGTGAGCACTTAGTTTTGGTGCAATGATGTAGTACATTCTGTTGTCCATATGGCTATGAATATAGGTGCTGAACACTTCGAGGGTTTTGTGCTGTTCATTGCTGGATCTGAACGTTGTTAGGGAGGTGGATATGTGTTAGCAGAGTGGCTGAACCTTTGAAACTCATACTGAGGGAAGGCTAAGTCAATTGAGATGACCACCTTTCCAGGCAGTGAACAAGATCGTGGTATGTCAGGAAATACAACTCTCAGTCCATGCTTCCACCTGCAGGACCACATGGCATCATTTTGTAAAACAGCATGAACAATCCATTTTGGATTATCTCTGTAGATTATCATAATTATTGCTTAGTAAATGTGCCCATGTGTAAAAGTCCTCAGCAATAACATGTGCACAGACTGGAGCTTGCCACACAGGGTATTTAGCAGTTCCATAATCCTGCTGATGTCAGCATAGGTTCCACAGGTGGAAGCCATTCATAGGGTGTGGTAACAGGAGGTAAGAGGTTCATAAACTTGAAGCCTGAACAAGAATGCTGAGATGTAGTCTTTTGCTAGACACAGGTTATCAGACTTCCCCAAACCCATCTCTTCATCCAATGCCTCTCTTCTTTAATGGCTTTTTGCAGCCCCTGAGCCCTGTGAACCAAACTTTGGCATTTCACACCCCAAGTCTTGCTGGCTGTCAGAAGTCAGTGTGCCAACATCAGCTGCCCCTCTGGGTGTCTGTGCAGTGCCTGTGCTCTCACCTCATGCTGCAGTGCTGATTAGTTGAGCGAACACAGGGCCGTGTGTGGTAATGAAGGGATGTGCTTCCTGTGCATCATTCTTCCACTCAGTGGGAATCAGCTGGTGGGCTGAGCTGAGACAAAGCCACATGTGGCAGTGGGAACTCAGAGGGGCAGGGTACCAAGGTGTGGGCAGTGGATGCTGCTTCAAGTTGAGTCCCTGCTTCATAGCACAGCTCTAGCTCATCATTCTTGAAGGGCTGGACCAAAGCTGTAATGGGAGTGCAAGTGGCTATGGCTTTGGGGACAGATGATAGTCCTCCTTTAGCTGCTGCTTCAGGGATGTGGGACAACCAAGGGATGAAGAGTTTATAGCAAAACATAGAAAAATGGGTTGAGAGCCTTGTCCAGCAACAGAATAGCAGAGGGTGCTCTGTGGTAGGGAGAGGAGTTATGTGGCAAGGAGGAGAGGGTATAGCAGGGGTGACTGTGTGTGAGGAGAAAAGAGCTCAGAGGGAGCAGGGTAAGGCACTGAAGCAGGGAAGATGCAGAACAGGGGTGTTAGCCGGGGCTGATGAATGGCAGTTGTGTATTGGCTTGGGAAGACCTCATAATCTCAAATACCTGGAGCTTTTGAGATTCAGCACCAAAGCAGCAGGTGGGCAGCATGACTCCAGGTGAAGAAGAGCAAAAGGAAGAATGCCTGGCTCCTATATATGTTCCCTCATACCCTGCCCTGTCCTCTCTCTCCATTTTGCCATTCCTGCTGCTGTTTGAAACACACGGCATCTGGAAAAAGCAATGCCCTTGTATAGTGCCTCTGGCTTCAGCAGAGTTCTCCCTGCATTGAATTTGGCCCATGGATTTTAATTACTCTCCGCTGTGATAGTAATGAGAGCCAGTGGAATTGTAGTGATTTTATTTCCTTTTAATTTGTTATGATGCTCTGGATGCAGATTAACTTTCCCAGCTCGATACATATTATTGATTCAGCTTGCCTTGTGATGTGGTAAATGGCTCCAAGAGGTGGCTGATTTCACTGTAGCTTCCCTTGGTAGTTCTGTACTGCATGCGGTCTCTTCCTCGTTCCAGCAGTAGCTAAAATCTGGTACCTTTGCTTGCATTTGATCAGGTTATTTACATCTATGTAACTGAGGATAAACTTGGGCCTATGGTAGTGTGTCTTTATATGCAATAGTTCAGGTCTCCCAGCTTCCTTTCTGATTGATGTACTGAGTGTGAGGACACGTTCTTCGTCATTTGATGGAGAGGAACCTGCTTCTAGGCCCAGCACAGGGAAGATCTTCAGTAAGGGGAATCATCTTGCAAGGAGGGAGGGACTTGTAGGACTGTCCAGGAAGCCCCTTCGCAAGGTACCAGCCAGCCTTTCGCCCCTGTCCCCCCATGTGCTGGGCTTGGCTCATGGGCACATGGTAGACTGAATTGCCCAATTGTTCATGGGATCGTGGAGCAGCAGGGAGAGTCTTAGCCTCAAGGCCTCCCTCTCAGTGAGGGAACCTGACAGGAAAGCTTATGGTACGAAACTGCACTGTACTGAGGGATCTTCCCCGACTTTCTTTAGCGAATGACCCTGCAGTCCTTAATGCAGAGTAATTCACGTCTGTCTTCCTCTGCTTTTATGTCATTGAAGCTATAGTGGGGGTAGGGACAGAGCCTGAGTCCTCTCAGTACAAAGCCAAACCAGAGGTGGAGATAAGAAAGCTGTGACAGCGTCTTGCTTGTTGTAACAGGGATGACTGCAAGATAACCTGCAGCCACATTAGCAGGAGTTTGTTCCACAGGCCCAGAGACACCCCAGTGGAGCCAGGCTGGGTGTGTCAGTGTACTGGTGCAAGTACACAACCAGCCCTAGCTTGGAACCACTGCTGCCTCTGCACCACACAGCCTGCTGCTCCTGCCTGGTGGTGGCTTGCTGGGACTGGCAGTAAACTTGGACTCCACCTAATCAAATTACCTCATGGGGCAGTGCAGTGCTGAGAAGCAGGGGAGGTGTTACAATCTTAACATCATCTTGGATAGTAGAGAGCTAGAGAAGAAAGGCAGGAATTGCACTCAGCAGCTCTGCATCCCTCTCTGTGTGTGCCCTTGGCATGGATGGCTGCAGGAAGCCCGATGTGCCAGGACCCACCTTAGAAAGCTACCCAGTCCTCAGTCATGCTTATAACCTCCCAGCCTAAAACACTGCTTTGTCATAACAGCATGAGACCAGTGTGTCCCTCAGCAAGTCCAAAGGGACACCGACCCTTGCATGAGGGATGCAAGTGTCACATTGTCAGAGGCCCTTGGGTATCCAAGTGCAATCATTGCACTGTCAATGAGTAGCCCGGCAGCTCAGTGATTATTATCTGGTTGCTGATGATGGTTATTGGTGCCTTGGAGGTATTCCCTGGAGCAGAAACTGAACTCAGGTCAGAGCAGCTTTGCCTCAACTCAGCATCTGAACAGTCACTTCAGATGTGAAATGCTACTTGTTCCTCTTGTGAAAACATCCATCAGCTCTATGGACAATTCTAGTGCTCAGGAACATAGGTACTGACAACGCAGTGCTGGGCAAGAGAAGATAAAGGACATAAGGGGTAAATACCAGTTTGTCTTGTTACATGCTGACTTTAAGACTTAGAAGCGTATATCCAATTAAAGCAACCAGGCAATTAATATCAAAACAGTTGAGTTGATCTCCATCAGGTGCATGTTAACATGGCTACTGTAGCTGCAAGAAAGTCTCAGCTTTATCTGAGTGGGTTTGCCCCTGCCCCCGTTATGTTCTTCTTGCAGAATTTTTGATTCCAAATCTTGCTGTGCGTGATTTGTCTGTACCATTATGGTGGCAGCAGTCTTCTATCCATCTCTGTCGTCCTTTACCTCCAAAGTTATCCTGTGCACCTACCTGCCAACATCCCACTCATACTGGCCCCTGAACCAGTGAGGAACTCCTGACACCAGCTTCTTGAGAGATACCGGGCAACAGATTGGCAAAATGCGTTTTGAAACATTAGAAAGTAGCAGTAGGAAGAAAAACTGAGGTAAATTGGGGCACAGTGATAAGTCAGATACTGGGGATTAGATCCCAAACATCATCATCCTAGGGAGCTTGGGGCAGAATCCTGCAGACCCTCAGCCACAGCCACCCATCATGCCTTAGCCTGGCAATGTCACAGTGTCCTTGCACTTGGCAGCATTTCCCCAGGATGCTTGGCATTCATTTAGGAGGTGCAAAAGCTTTGGGGACCCAAGTGATTCACCAGAGAAGGTGCTTATGCTGCCTTAGGCAAAGCAGTACAAATACGCACTTTTGGCTTAGTTCCACCATATCCTTAGAGAAAATAAAAAAAGCATTTAATTTTATTTTTTTTTCCATGCTTAGAATAAGAGTTTAACACTTAGCTGGGCATCAGCAACACCGAGTGTGCCTTCAGCACACCACCACTGAGGGCAGAACTGGGAGAACCAGGAAAAGGGCCCTTCTGTTCCCTCACTGCCATATCCCAGGGAAACAAATTTATCTCTTCAAGCAACATACAGACCGTTTTGTGATCCCAGTCACACCAGCACCCCTGAAGTCCTAGCTCAATTACATCCATTTTATATCTTCTAAATTTAAAAACAAACAAACCAACAAGCAAACTTAACAGAAGCTTCTAAACTGTGCTACTCTTGATGTGCACCAAGTTTGCCTTCCTTTCTGCCTAGAATAAGAACAAGACTGCTTTGTACCCTTCCCTGACCTCTTTTCAGTGTTTAGGCTGGGAAAATGGAAAGCAGGTGAATGTTTGAACAGGCTCCAGCCTCCACCCTTCCCCAGAATGGTTGGCATTGAAATGGACTTTTAACATTTTCCTGAAAAAATGGGATTGTATTGAACCAGTAAAACTCTTGCTTCCCTACTTCTCTTACACTCCCTACCTCACAGAATCACTTGGAAGCAAAGAGCATCTCCTCCAGGATTTCTTTGGGGTTTTGTGGGTTTTTTTTGTGGTGTGGTGGTTTGGTATTGTTTGTTTGTTTTAAATGATGAAATCCTTTACTCTCACCTCCCACCTGGAATTCCCTGAAGCACCCTCACATGAGTGTATCTCAGGGATGATGCCTTGCTTAGAGAAAATGCTGTAAATACCAACTGGTCTCCTGAAGGAACAAAGCAAAGGCAGCCAGATAGCAACTGCTGTTGTCTGGCAAGTCAGAGGGACACTGTGCCTCTTAAACCAGCTCCTGGGGCGATTGTACGTCATCATGAGTCAGGTACCCTTTCCAGAAGACAACAGATGACTGTTTAAAGAAAATTAAAAAAGGGGGCAGGGGGGAAGAGGGAGAAAGAGAGAGAGAGAAAGAAGGAAAAGGAGAAGAAAAGAATGGTGAAAGGCCAAAAGCAGCTGCAGAGACGGCCACACACACAGAGTTGCCCTGGTGGTGTGTAAAGAGAGGAAAGTATGCTTCATGGACTGATCCTGTGATACCACAGTCCTGTCCTTACCCACATATTTGCATTTCCTTGCAGCTTGAGAGGGGAAGGCACCTGTGCCCTTCAAGATAGCTCTAGCCATGTCAGCTCAGGCAGTGGCCTGGAGCTGTTACACTCGAACACAGGCCCTAGAGTTCAGCTGATTGCAAATAATTACACTCCAGTTTTAGGAAACCTTACCCAGTTTTCCTTGGTGCTCAAAGGTTGCAAGGAGAGGAAGGGTTTAGTTCTCATAGATGCAGGAAGGTAGATTTAATATCTCCTTTATAAAGACACCAGAGCCAGAAGCACAGGAATTGGAGTGCCTTGTCTGGAGGACCCCAGGAGATCAGGGACCAGGCATCAAGTTTCACATTACCAGGTCACAACCTTTTCACAGCATCTCCCACTCTGCGCAGTTACGAAAGTTACAATATTTGCTTCATTCACATGCTTCAGGTTGAGAAGTCACAACATCAGTTTGTGGCTTCTCCAAATAATCTTAACCCACATCCACAAAAAGCTCAGGAGTGTAAATCAATGTCCTGTGACCTCCCGCAGTGAGGCTGTCAACAGACAGCAAGAGAAGAAAGTGCTGCATCCATTCCAAGGCAAGGGGAATTGGCCTTAATTTTTAAAACACTCTCAAAAATGATTGGTGAGGCAGTATTTCTGGAGAGGAGAGGAAACTGGCAGTCTCCTGGGGCTAAGCCAAATGTCTTATGATGCCAATTGCGTACATCCAGTGTACTTCTACTGAGATATTTCAGCCACTGAGGCCTGGCCAAAACCATCTCCTCAGACTGAAACAAGAATGGCATCGGGAAATAAAATCTGGCTTGAGCAATCAATGAGGCATCAAGATTTTTCTTTATTCATCAGGATCTTGAGTCAAAGTCTGTCTTATCTAACAATCAATATGATCAGAGCTGCTGTACCATCAGGGTGTCACAAATTCCTAGGTGTCCAGTGGGGGAGAAAGGAAGGCAGTGCAAGCCAGAGCTGGAGCTGAGTACCATCATGAGACATGGTGCTGGCCTGTGGGCCAGCTCCCATCATCACCAGTTGGAAAGAGAGAAAGTGATGGACTTCAGGGAGCATCTTTAGCTAGTGGAAGGTTTCATGATTGCATTAGGAGACCCTGCACCAGCGGGAAGAAGGAGGGTGTTCATTGCATTTATCTGTTTTTCCTCTTTCTTTATGAACTGTAGTTCCTCTGACTTCTGCAGGAGCACATACAGGAAGGGGAGTATCAGCCATCGAATTACAGTGCCTGATTTCGCTGCTGCTTTTGCACATTTATTAAAGGTTTTAACATTGACTTCAGCAGAGTTGAAAAAGAACCCTTGTTTTATCAAGTGGCACCAGATTAAGTTAGTGGGATTCTGTTCCAGGGCATCTGACATGCTTCCAAAATCCAGCCCTGACACTGCCCAGGCCATGGATAATTTGATTCTGCTGGTGCTGGCGAAAGCCCTGAGCAGCAGCACTGATTGCACCCTAAGATCTGCATACTCAGATGGTAGTGCCCACTTTTTTGCATGTCCAGCTACTTATTTTCCTACATAATGATCAGAAAATCAAGCCAACACACTCAGGCATCCCTAGTTTATGGTAAATATAAAAATCTAAACTTGATTTCAATAATAAAAAATTGAGCCATTATATTCTGCAGAAGTTGGTGGCTGAGGCACAGTGCTTCATGCCCCGGCAAAAATCGGTGATGTTAGCCAGCTGGCTTCCATCTGAGAGACCTCAATCACTTTTGAAGATGGCAGCTGGATGACCTCAGTGACAGGAATCAGGGCCTCCCACCTCATATGGAGAAAGCCCTTCAATCTTTAACTAGCCAATCTTTGACTTCATTTTATTTAAAGATTTTAGGCACTGTGTGGTGCTAAAGAGGATCTTGCTGAGCTCCTATTACCTCAGCAGCAGCTGATACATAATGAATTATTCAAAACTAGCCAGTTCCTTCATTAATTTTAATAAATCAAGTTTTCCACCATGTTCTTGGCAGCGCTGCCAGCTGGGATAGGATGAGGTAAGCCCATTAGTTCCTGGGGCCTTTTTCATTTGGTTTAGGTTTACATACCTGAGGGCCTTTATAGTTAACAAGAAATTAGTAGCCGACAGTGCTAATTTGGAGTGGATCTATAGTGGTCAGAAGAGGCAGCAGAACTCCCCCATCTCACAGGAGGTGGCAAACCCCTGTCTTTACACAGGGAAGATGGCTTTGCATGTATAGAAATGGACTCAGCTGCCACATAGTGACTGCCAGGGCAGAGTGCAACCCTTCAGACAGATGGTCTGGATGTCACAGCAGCTGAGAGGCACTTTCTATCTTTCACACAGACTCACTCTCATGAAGTTGTTCATAGGTCTCTAATATTTCTCCAGAGCAGGCAGCTTGTGGTGTTTATGAATGAACCCCAGTTAGTAAGCGTCTCTGTGGATGGGTCTCATATATAACACATGCACGTGTCGCCATGCACAATACACATGCAAGCAGCATCTCTCAGTACATTGCACCCATCCTGTCCAGGCTGCTGATAAAGCTCTTCACAGCACAGTAACTGGCACAGCAAATGCAAGGTTGATCTGATGGCCCTTGTAACCTATCTTTTGCTCGGCTTCTGCTCAAACTCAAGAACGTAAAATGCTTTCTGACACTGAAGCACATTAGCACTTTCTGTGCATCTCTTGAGTAGGCAGGAGCACACTTGTCTCCGTTCATTCGCTACCAACCTCAGAGTCGCTCATTCTGTTCTTTGCTTTCACTCTCCTGGCCAAATAAGAATTGATCTCATAATGGAGTGAAAGGCAAAAAGATGCTGAATGTCCCCTAAAGATTTTTTTTTGGTTTTTTGCCATATTGTGCCATGTGGCATAAAGTCAGATGATTGACCCATTTCCTCCTTTTTTTTTCCTTCTCTGTAACCTGTGGGTTACTCAGGGCAGGGATTTCTCCAGCCTAGGTCTTGTAAAGTGTTTAGTGCTTATGGCCCTTTTCCTTCCTGTACATAGGGCATGCATTTTTTTACTGGAGAGAAGCAAAACATTCAGCCTAAATCCATTTCTACTGTGGCTGCACCCAGCCCTGACTATTCCTATCTTCAGAAAGCTTAACTTGTCATAAGGACATGATCAGATATAGCATAGCTGCACTTCACAGCATGTGCAAGGAAGGCAGAAATATCTGTAGCTGCTTTCGTTACCATGTATTTTAGGAGAGGGAAGATGAAATGGTGAGGAGAGGCTGGACACCAGCAATGCTGAGCACGAATTGTTTACAGCCATGGTGATAAATTCAATGCTTGGGTTAGCCCATGAGTATCAAACCTGCCAGCATCTGCGTGGTGCTGCACATGCTCATGAATGTGCTGCTGGTAAGGCATCCAAGTACAGCAGCTCGTCTGCACACCTGGCACCAAGGCACAGTTTGATTGATAGATGAAAGACAGACCTTGCTAAAGGAAGGTCACAGTTATCAGAGATTTGATGTTTGATCTTTGGGGATGGAACATGAAGGAATAGCATTTAATTGTGAGAAAGAAGAGTGTGGCTTCTCACAGTGTATTAAATAGCAATATCCATATATTAGTGATCCAGGAAGTGGGAGGGATATTTGCAGTTCCCTGCAACCATTGCACCTGCTGGCTCTTCTAGTCTGCCTCATACAGACACAGGGCTGTTTCCCATGCCTGAGCCATTCCCACTAATCATCACAGCTCCCAGGAAATTGTTCTATAGATTAAATACCTTCACTATGAAATCATCTGTAGTCTACTGTATTCTAGCTTCTGTTCCCAAGCAGCAGGAATGTGCTACTCTTATGTATTTTCCAAACTGACCTAAATCTAAGGCCACTCTTGTTTCATGTTTTGGTGTTCACAGGAAAAAAAAAGAAAAAAGAATCAACTCATATTAATGCTTCAGATCTCCCAGGACAGTTATGGCTGAGCAGCTGACAGAGGTAGCTTTCTACTTACTCTACATTCATGGCACCATTACTGACTGTAGTTCCATTTCATTTTTGGAACGACGGTATGTTGTTTTTAAGACCCAATATATTTCAGCTCCTTCACACCATTATTAATCCTGAAGCTCTTTAACTCTCCCAGGGTCTTTTTTTCCTTATCCAGTTTGTGAAATTCTTAGCTTGTCATTGTTATTTTTAGCAATGTTTATACACATAACATGCTTGCTTTCACTTTCCCAGTAAGGGAGAATTCTGTTGGTTTTTTTTCCAAACCAATATATTTACCTTCCTCAGGCGCAGGTTCATTGCTATTTGAACATTTAGCAAAAAAACATATAGGATCCTAATTATAATTTGTTTTTTTTGTTTTACTCAAATTTCCTTTATTACATGGCTCACGTTTGTTTTCAGCTCTCTGAAACTGACATTTTTATGGTGGTAATGATGGATAATTGGTTTGCACTGGGCTCTGTTTGCACACAGCAAATATAACTGTGTAGTGATCACTGGTAACTAAGCAATAAGTTATGTTTTTAATTCTGTGATCAATTCCTTGCTATCTGTCAAGATTAAGTCTAACACAGCATGTGCCCACAAGGGATACAACAATTTTCAGAGTTAAGAACACATCATCTTTATGATTGGGAGTAATAGCAGCATGAGGCCCTTGATTTACCACTCTGACTGCAGTCTCTTACAGGCATGTAGCCTTTTTCTCTTTCAGTGGATGTGAAAGTTTCATGGTCTTGTAGTCTTGATGGTTAAGGTAAACATTATGCAGAAGTAGTTAATTGGCTGACACATTTTTTTCTGTGATTTAGGCGGTGACAGCAAACGCATTTTTACTCTTTACCTGTTAAAACAAATCATTAACATTCAAAGGCTCTCATTTAGGTGGCTTTTATTCAGAAGTCAGAAGCCACTTGTGACAGGCTTGAGTTGCTTTGCTCCTGCATCCTGGAAGGTCTTCTGGCAGTGGTTGCTGCATGAGACATTTAAAAACTCTCAGTTTTCTACTCTCCCGTTCCATGTGAACATTTCTTTCTTCTGTTTAACCTAGAGAAGTAATACTTGCCAAACTCAAGGGCTCAGAAAACTCATTGTCAGGGAGCAAATAAGGATGGACATCTCTAGAAAAGAAGCTGACATGGAAGCCAGGCAGAAGGGCAGGTTGAGACAGCAACCTACTGACCCAAAGAGGAAGAGCAGANGATGGAAGCCAGGCAGAAGGGCAGATTGAGACAGCAACCTTGGACACAGGGTACACATCTACTGACCCAAAGAGGAAGAGCAGAGTGGGCCCCATGACCACATCTTGGTTCAGCCAGCAGTCCAACAAACACGAGACAAAACCAGAGTCCCAACACAGCTCTGATGTCACCTGAGAAGGCTAGAATCAATATACAGAGCAAGGACTTGAATGCAGCTCCCAGGCCAATGGGTGGCAGGAGCAAGGGTGGAGGTCCTGGATGAGGCTGGTCAAGGTTTAGAGGCTGCTGTACCAAGGGCTTTGACACTCCTCAGTGTAGGCCTGGATCTGCTCCGCTACCCAACTTCTGTTCCAGAGGGATCACTAGCAGTCACTTCATATAAAAGAAATAAATATTAGCTTCATGCAAAAAAGAAAACATGGCCCATCTGGAGGAAATTGCAACAAGTCTTCTATCACTGTCCATCTGCAATGAGTGTTATATGGTGCTTAGAAGCTCCACCTCCAGACTCTCTTTGCAACTCACCCTTCTTGCTGCTTGCTGAAAAGAGCCATATGAATTTTGTACTGAACATTGCATAAATGCTAATACCTAAGTATATTTAGAGGTGGCATATGGGCAATAGTAAATGGAAACGAGTGCTTTTTTTGGCTCAGATTACACAGGGAAGTTCAGTGAAGCCAGATGCTGCAGTGGGTTAGTGAGGAAGTTTCATTCACCTGGAGTCCCAGGTACCAATTTTGACTGGGGGTATTCCTGCACTTGGCTGTGCTGGTTGACTTTGTCAACAGTACTGATGTTTGCCAGCAGATGTAGAAAGTCCTGAATACTCCAGCCATGTAAAATAACCAAACAAACGCACAACATGCAGTCTGATCGGGGTGATACTGTACACCAAAGATCTCTGTCCTTTGGGCTACTACAGGCACAAAGGTACACGTTAGAGTTACTTGTGTCAATTCAGAGAAGTCATAATGTAGTCTAGTAACTGCCAGATGTGTCTGCTATAGCTAGTAGATGAAGGAATTTATTTCATTTTTGAGTCCTTGCTGAGTACCAGAAAGTCCTGGGATATGGGGAGCCAGTGAGCTTCAGTGCCCCCTCTGTTTGAGAGGGTACCATGGTTCATTATGGTGCAGTGCATCACAGCTCCTGTTGTGCCTGCCCAGGTCAGGGAGCAGGAGCATTCTCCATGCTCAAGCAACAGGTATTTGAGCTGGGTTTGAAAGCTCTGGATTGAGCCCCATCTGGCATCAGGCAAGCTCATGTCTGCACAGTAACTGGCCATGGTAAAAAATCTCCTACAAATGCACTTTACTTTTTTCTATTTTTCAGTGTTTGGGCAATTTACTTGTAGAGCCCCAAGCCAGAAAAAAAAACATCAAAGTTGAGCAGAGATTGAAATTTTTCATGGGACTGTAGGTAGAGCATCTCCTTTGATAGTACCATAATTTTATCTGCTCTGATTAAAAGGTTAATTAGATTTAGAGCATTTATACACAAAGGAAAAATGACAGCATCCTGGCAGATTTTTACAAGTTGATCCAGGGGTTGGCTTACAGCAAATCCACTGCTGTCACTTCCGTCACAGCCTGATGTCTCTTGTATACAGCCTCGCCTGCAACATTAAATAGCAGCCACAAAGCAATTTGCCACTGGTCCTGCCAGCTGATGAGTCCATTTTAAAGCCTGTTCATTGCATTGCATGCATTTCTCTTTGCATAGGGAAATAGTTAGTTTTGAATGTCACCCAGTCCTATGGAGGCAAGTGGGAAGATGGATTATGCTGGCAGCGATCCATCCATCTGTTCATCTGCCAACACTAATGTTTAGCTTTTCAGGCTCCCAGTTGTCTTAAATAATGCTGACCTACAGGATCTGGGCTGGGAAAGGTCACATAGCTCATTTTGTCTTCCATTTCTTAAGTGGTAATTAAACTTTCTGAAGTGTTACAGCTACATGCAGGAATTGTTGATGGTCAGCATTTGCGAATCTGAGGCTACATCCTTTTCTGAGATGTTGTGTTGCATGAGGATCTTTCCATCGCGTTGGTTGCTGCATGCCCACCCTATCTTCTCAGAGTACTCCTTAAAACAGGTGTTTATGAAGGATTCATATCTGTTCCCTGTGAGTGATTGGTGTCTGCATAGATGATATTTCCTCTCTTTTGATTGATATTACCAAGTTGTTTCTGTAGGGTGGTTTTATCACTCCATGCTCTCAAATGTTTAGCTCTGGGTAAGTGTGGGTACTTTGAGACAACCACAAAGGCCGCAGACTTTTGGTGGTGTGCAGGAGTCAAGTTATTAGGAGGAAGCTGGTTGGCTCTCTGCAGCTCAGTCGTGATGCTCTTGGTTCAGCTCTTAACACTGCCTTGGTAATAAAAATGTGCATGCAAGGTATCTTATCAGCTACTATAATCTGTGTCTTATTTTTCCCCAGTTATATATAAAAAAAAAATAATAAAGGTTAAGAAGAATGTAGCAACCTTCATGAGACACTTGGAATGTTTTGCAAAATGGCATGAAAGTAATTACACCTAACTCCAATTGCAAGGGAAATACCGAGCCTTGAGCTGGCTGGGAGCAGCCAGGTTCAGATCCTGCAGTAAGTTCATGGCACAGGAAGGGGCATGGGGCATCTTGTGACTCTGGAGCCAGGGTGGGTATTCTTTGCATTTAGTGTCACGGGGACTATGTGATCGCCATAGCTAATATCCAAGATCCACAGCACAGGGAAAAGGGGTCTGGTTTACTCTTCCTAACTTGCTTAGAAAGAGCTGCAGAACTGCTACATCTCTTCTTAGTTTTGTTCACCCTCTTACATGTGCAATGGCAAGAAGATGCAGCTTAATTGCACAAAGTATCCAGTGCATTTGAGAGAGCAAAAGCATTTTCTTACAGCTGGCTCTAACCAAAGGGGTATTTTCTGCCTTCTCCTCCATCACCTTTCACTATAGTGTAGTGAAGCACCAAAAAGAAAGTTGGCAATATTGTTAAGCTAAAATATATAGATGTGGTTGGGAGCATCCCAAGAGCATATCCGTTAGTATTAATCGGTGTTAGAATTTGTTTCTTAATGGCAACTTTAAAAACATGGTCAGTAAACCAGGCATGGCATGATGCATGTGGGGGCAGGTGAGGCCAGGCCTGTGTGTGGTGAGAAATCCCATGGATCTGTATTGCCTCCAGTCTGATCTCTTCAAATCCCATTCCTACAGGGCCATCAGGGACTTATTGTCCAGCTGGAGTCAATAACAGCCCAGAGAGATTCTCCTATCTTGAATGCATCTGATAACGTTTTTAAGTTAAATGTCTTGATATAAAGGATCTACAAAACCTTTGTGACCAGCTGTTTAGGGCACAGCACACTTGGAAAGTTGCCCTCTGGAATATGTGCTCTTCTCAGTGTGTTGGGATTCGTGCCTAAAGGCATTTATCCCACTGACTCCAAGTGAAGGAACCCAGAATTCCTGCCCAGTGTAAACTGGCCACTTCTGCTCAGCCTGGGCTACTCCGGGCAGTTCACTACCTGCCATGTCACCACCAGTCACAGAGTCATTAGCAGAAAAATAATAGCTGCATACACAGTAGAACAGCGGCTCCCCACAGGCAGAGATCCAGTTTCAAGAAGCTATTATGTTCTTATAGCCTTCTCTGTCTCCCAGTGCAGTAAACCAGTTCCTGCTTCTGTCTGGCCCCACCTGTTTGTGGTGATACCTCCCTTCTTCCACCCATAGCACTCACAGCTCCCACATCCCCTCACTTCTAGCTGGGGGAAAGGCAGGACACTGTGGCTGGTTCTGTGCTCTCCACCCTGGCCAGCAGCAGGTCAAGCAGAGCAATTAGGCATGCTAATTTCAAGCCACAGCCTTTCCTACAGGGAAGACACCAACGAGAGTCTTCTCCATCCATCGATGTGCCTAAAGCTTCTAATACAGACGGGCAGGCAAAAGGGGCTTAAAAAATTACAAATTATTTCCATGGCTAATTGAAATGGAGAGGAGGGGAAGAGGTGCAAATCCAACTTGAAAGAGCAGCCTTTGCCTCTGATAGTCAGCTGGGAAAAATAACTTACTGGAGCATTCAGGAATATGAAACATAAGCAAATAAATGATGCTGACAGTCTGATCAAAGGGTTGCTAAAGAAAGGAGAGCCTCTCAGTGCTGGTCCAGCCTCCGTGAGCTTAGGAACCTTGCCAAATAAATTTGATGAACAGCTACATGTAATGTAGGAGAAACTAAATGAATTTTGCTCTTGGGATCAGTTCCTCATGAAAAGTGCTTTCGGACTCCATAGTCCATTAAAACTGTGTTTATCAAAAGATGCAAAAGAGGGGGGCAGGGTAATTTTGTCTCTGGTTCCTGAGTTCATGTGGAGGCAAACGTTCTGAACACACAAGTAGATGGAAAAGCTGACACATCAGCTGGATCTGACCAGGGCATTTGCTGGCAAAGCTGTGTGCATAATGCTACTGCTCCCCTGTGGATGTACTTATTCCATGTTAACAGATCCAAAGCAATAGCAACTTTCTGGAGTAAGAGTGCCCATCAGGTGACAGAGTGGAGCATGCCTGAAGTGGTATCACTGTCGGGAGTAAAAAGTTCTCTAGTAAGTTTGTGTGTGTGTAGAGCATACATACAACATAAAACACAGCAGAAAAGAGGAGTCATTGATACAACAAAAAACATACTCTGAAATTTACTAATTGTACTAAAATTCCCCCCCAAAACAAAGCATCTTGCAGTTTGTACACTCCTTAGTGGACTTAGATAAATAGCATGTTCAGAGGAAGAAGGCATTCCATTGGGACTTTATCACTTCTTCATTAATATATCACCAACCTGAATTAGGAATATTTTCTTCCAGAGAAAGCAAGGCCAAAGAGAGAACTGGTATTTTAAGAAAACAGTTCCTGTGCCCCAAATCCCTAGAACAGGTGCGAGAGCCCAATTGCAACTGGAGGACAGCCTGTCCTTGCCAGACAGTGGTCATTACGCAGCTGGAATGAAGAGTAAAAGATTACTCTAAACTTCATACTGCAGAAGGGGAAGCTGTGGGAGAGTTCACGATGCCACCTTTGGAGAGCACACAGCACTGAGCCTCAGGAAAATGGAGCAAAACACTGTGCAACAGCAGCTTTTCCATACTTGAAACAGCTCTGGAGAGGCAGGGGCTTCCCAGTGGCTATAGTGGGCAGCTGAATGAAATTGTCACTTGTGATAAGGCTTCCTGAGAGCTGGGGAGAATCCTGGCTCTGTGCCTACTGGCACAGGTCCAAGTGATTTCACTGGAGCCAAGGTTTTCACTCTGTATGTGAAATGAATTGCTAGGGTGAAGCTGCAAAAATAACGCCTGGTAATGAAATCCCCTCGCAGCAGCGCGCCTCTGCGCCAGGGCCCTGCTGCGAGCACTGGCTCTGAAGAACACCATGCTGTTCTTGTATGAGGGAGGATGAGTCAGGAAGTGTGAAGTGCCAGTGAATTCAGCTAGGACGTCACACAACTGCCCATTTGTAGGCAAACCCACATGTTCCTGTGGGATTTTTTGACCCATGGGGTTTTGTTTTGATTTTGGGTTTTTTTGCTAGCTTTCCCTGCATTCTCACCAACGCCAGGGACCATCCATCAATATCACCATAGCAACAAGAAGTCATTAATGGTATCCTGCCTATTGACAGTCAGAGTCTACATGACCCTGAGCTGGGTGGAGAGCCATCACCATCAGCTTTAAGGAGAAAGGTGAGACTCAGTGTCTCTGGGATCAGTCCTCTCATTCTCCCTCCCCTACATCTCCCCAGAGAGGTCCTGAAGCGCATAGTGTTAATAAGGGACATATTTCTTCTCTTAGTAAGTTATGTGCAGTGTGTGCTGTAGGGAACTGCTGCCAGGAAAAGATGGGGCTGGATTTGCTGCACAGCTAAGGATGAATGTGTCTCTCTTGGGTTTGTTTGCATGGGGCTGTGGCACTGAGAGACATTTTACATTGCAAATAAGCAACTTATCCTGCAAACCTACAGGGAGTTCAGAGCAAAGCGGGAGGCTCGGGGGCCAGCAAAGGGGGCCAGCAGGCTAAACTGCGGGGAGAGATAAAAGACGTGTCATATAATTCTGCTAAATGGTGAAGGAAGGGAAATTCTCAGCAGGTGTAAATTAGCATTGACAAGCTGTACTGATTTACACCCAGCCCACAGTCTAATCAGCTGAAAAGCATCAGCATCTAAAAGGGGGACGGTTGTTTGAAGAGGCCTATAGGAGGAGTCGGGATTTGAGGAGTTGAAAATGTGCAAAAAAGAAAAAAAAAATAAATTTGCTTAGGTAGGTAGGTAGGGAAACTCTCATGCTGTTTCCCAGGGCTGACACAGGGGCAGAGCCTGGCCAGTTGCACCAGTTCCGTGTCGGGACTCTCACTGCCTAGTAGCAGGCAACATGCAGGGCTGGACCTTCTAAGGACAAATCCCTCCACTGAGACAGCTGATGGGCACAATGCTCCCAGATTTTCTGTAGAAGTGCTGCTAAATGCCTCCACACTTGGAGGGGTGAGAAGTGTCACTGCCTGTGGCCGTCCCTGACTGGTCAGGACTGCTGACACTACTGCCATCCAGATTTCCTCACGTCAAACCTGCCTCTGCCAGCAATATGCTGAAGTGCCTGACAGCTTTGGGATGTAACCAGACAAGGCATAGGATGAGATATCTGTCTCCCTCACCCTCCTGAACACCTTCCCTCCCTCAGGCTTCTCCCTGAGGTCACCCATGAGGCCTGCATGGCTGGCTTGGAAGGACTCTCCTCATCCACCTTCCATTGGCTTTGAGAGCTGCTGGACTCAGGCCCAGTGCAAAGCTAATGTATTGAAATCAATAGAGTTAGGTTGGGGGATTTTTTTCTCTACTGAGGAGGTGGGAGTCAGGGTTCGTATTGCCTTGTTGGAAAGACCAGTGCAGTATAATACTAGTGCACTCAAAGTCTAAGGCTTATGGCTGTGCTGCAATGTCCATCTTCCAGGTAAAAGGAAGGAAGCAGGAACTTTTGACATACACCTTAATATTACAGTTGATGTGTGATTTCTTTCCTCTGCCCTATGCATTTTAAGGATAGGGCTGGGACTCTTGGGACAATGTTAGAACAAGAAATTGAGAATCCCTTCAGCAACCCTAATGAATCCAACTTAATAGGACTGATTTTCAGTTGTCTTCCTGGGGCAGGTGGAGGTAACACAACAGGACATGGGAAAAGCTGTGTTTCTGTGTTCAGTCTTGGTCACGTACTGCTAGTTTAGCCAGTAGTATTTCCACCTTGAAAAAATCCAGCATCACGACTCAGGCCCTGCACATCATGAGATTGAATCATGCATTAAATGATCTTAAAAAAAAGCCTGATTATTTTTTTCCCACTTAGTGTGACTTGGCTTTTTACCTCTTTCTTGTCAGAGAGTGAAAACTGTTGAAAAGTTGAGTTGAAAAGCCAGTCTTCAGTGCACACTGGAAGGAAAAATTCAGCTGAGTGCTTGGATGAAGGCTCTGGTTGATCCTCATTACATGTTGCAAGGGGAAGGCGGTGGTCAGCTCTGTCCTGCTACCAGCTTGATTTACTTCTCTCTCTCTCTCTGTTCTTGTGGTCACCTAACCCAACATGCCGCCTGATTTTTTTGCACACTCATCTCTGCCTTCATAAAACACATCCAGAGGATCAAGACAGTTTTAGACCATCTGAGATGCGGCTCCCCACCTCATCAGTTGCAGACATGCTCTGTCTGTATCTGCCCTTTCCAGAATTATCTGCTGCTCATCGCTGCTGGAGACAGGCCCCTGGGCTGACAGTACTGGGCTGGCTTACAAAGGCATGTCTAGCAATCAACTGAGCATTGGCAGGGTTGTGCTGGGGGTGCACCTCTGTTAGCTGGAAGCCAAAGAGCGCTCTGGAGCTGGCACTGGGAAGTTACAATTGATGTTAGACACTTTGTGGGGCTGAGCTTCAAGTCACAGCCTTGACCTTTTCTGCCCCCACAAGGAATAATAAATTCACTTGTAATCATATTGTGACTGTTTTCTGCAGTTAGTGCTGATGTTGTATCTATGTCAAGTAGGAATTTAGAGGAGGAGCGGAGGTGTCAGGTTGTAAAGTGAGCTCACATATGGCTTTCTACTTCCCAGATCTCATTGGGGGCTGGATTGGTTTTCCTGGCTCAGGTTTGCCTCCAAGAACTGTGTATGTCTGAGCCAGGGAGCTTGGAGCCTGGTATGGAGCAAAGTTGGAGTCTGTGCTCAGCTCATGTCTATTCTCACAAAGCTAATAGTGCTTGCTGTGTGTGTATGCCAAGCCCAAGGTGGGTGGTGGGTGAGACCTGCACTGCATGACCCAAAGGCATGGGAATGCTTGGTTCATGGTGTGTATGCAGAACAGGGGAAACTGCCTGGGCCCTGAACATCAGCTAAGTCAAGCCTAAGCATTGGCTCTGCTTGGTTATAACCCCTATGGGCTCTTTTTCTAGCTGTACAAGGACAGCAAAGTGGCTCATGGAGCTACAGAGAATCTGTCAATGAGATGCACCCTGCAGGTTCCTAGGTAGTGTGGGTGATCTGTCCCAGAGAGGACTTTATTGCAAATAGGACTTTCGTCCTCCTGAGAAGGAGTCATCCAAAAGAGCTTTGTGGCCAAGCAGGATGTTGACTGATTGAAAACTTGGCAGATGGTGGGTGATGCCATCGCCTGGGTCACTTGACAGATGATGCTGCCAAGCTGCTCCAACTGGGGCACATGATGGAGGTGTCACACTGGTGTCTCCAGGAGCATTTGTTACAGTAACTAACATACTCAGCCTTCTTCTGCTGCAAGGTGAATGCTGATCCTCTCAAGTTCCATTCTGTCTGCTGCATTGTCAGCAGGGCTGTTGGAGCAGTACTGTCCAAGAGATTGAGTTGTACATTGGTGAAACAAAAGAGGGTACTGGAATCAAGATGGAATGCCAGTCACCTTGAAAGTATGCTGCCTGAAATGAGTATGCTGGAATGCCTGCCCTTAGAGGTAGGCTAGAAATACCATATCACAGCCTTTCTGAAGGAGGAACACAAGGAGAAAACCATGCAGTGACATAAGAAGGAGAAGCTGCTCAGACTTAGAGAGCAGCCAGAAAAAATCTTCAAAGGCATTGCTGCCAAGTGCACAGATGTGTGGAGCAGTAGGGCTTCTCAAATGAAATCTTTCATGTCAGTAAAGGAAAGTTCTCCAACAGCTTAAAAACCCCACTGAAAGGGAGTCATGAATGCTTAAGACCTTCAAGTGATTTCATAAAATTTTGAGATTAGCTTTTACACTGCCTTGAGACTATTTAGGAGCCATTATGAATAGACGTTCACGTGAAGTTATGGTGATTCCTACACTCCCCATGATGGAACTGTGTGTACCGTAGCAGGATGTTCCCAAGATCATCAACAGATAATGTGTTCAGACTCTTCTCTGGCTGGTACATGTATACTGTTGGGCTGCTCTGATCAGCCTGGCCTGACCATGGGCAAGACCAGGTCTTTTTCTGGATGCAATGGTAATGGTGGTGATGCTCCCAAAGTGGTACCTGTTAAGCAGCAGCCACAGATGGGCTGCATAACCATGTATTGAATGCAGTGGGATAGAGGAAGGGATGAGGAAGCAGGAAAAAAAAAAAGAACGAGGAGAAGAGATGTGAAAGGAGAAAATTTGTTAGACACTATAATGTGGTGAGGCAAGCAGCTCATTGCACAGCAGAAATTTAATGTCATTGCCTGAGCCCTCAGCAAACCAGTAGACCCTGGGCTGCACTGGATTTTCAGAAGTTTATGTCTTTGTTCCCCGTGCCGAGCTGTCTCTGAGACATCACGGCCAGTGCTTGTGATAAAGCAGAAACTCTCCTGCTGCAATTATCAGACACCTGTTCCCAACACAATTACAGGACCTGTTCCTGTTTCAGCCGCTGGAACAGACAAAAAACCAAGAAATATAACTGCAGTCACACAGTCATCCTACTGCGTCAACCAGTTCCTGCACCACAGCTCTGGTTACGTGAACAGCTAAGAAAGCAAATACAGCCAAGGCACCTTTATTTTTCTTGTTAACCTTTAACTTGAAAAAGTAGATGTATCTGGCATTCTTTCCCTTGAGATTGCTGGTGTTCTGCTAAGCAGCTGAAGTGATGTGCATGACACAGCAGTAGACAGATCCATGCTGTGTCCCTGAAGTTTGCTGTATCAGATAGCAAAAAAACCCACAGCAGTACCCTAGCTTGCTAAAATGCTTTGTACAGCTCTTTGAAATCTACCTTTCACATCCCTCCAGCTGGTTGGATGTCTGAAATAAAAGGGAGACTGTACTCCAGAATAAACCAGCCTCTGTTCAGTGATGCAATTTGCAAAACCCAATGCAGAGAAATTAAAGACCCGAAGGTTAGTTGAATCTCTTATTTCAAGATGGAGTAATGTGGCTCTGGTTACTTCCCTCCCCTAGAAACAAGAGTTTGGTGTGATGGCCGTGACTCAGAAGTTAATTTGCTTGTGACTGAGATGTAAATGTGGAGAGTGGAAAATGCACCAGACTCACTTGATGTTTCTGATCAAGGCAGGAGAGGCCAGACAATAGCAAGCTGCTCTCCACCATCTCATGGAACAAAGGTCCCTGTTTGACAAGTCTGTTGAGCATATCTTGCTGCAATGAACTCTGTGAAGCAGCACTGGCTAACCTACTCAGCCCTGACAGATTTGGTGGCCTCTTTTCCTAAGGCCTTGTGAGGCTCAGTCCCCTGTCCTGATGTCCCTGTAGTCTTTGGACATGTGTGGTCCTCTCCACAGTGCTTTTCACCAGCACTGAACAACTTATCCTGTGTCTGCCTGCTTCAGCCTCCTGACACTTTGTCTGGTGCTTTGCTGGGAAGGTCAGCCAGGCAGAACACTTCTTATGTGTATGGGAAGGAATAATTCATCCTTCAAGCTTTAATCCTTGAGAAGTAAGTTCTTTGGGGGGATTTTGCAGGAAAATGATGGTTGGTGGCAAGTCTCCAAGCAAGCACTTATCAGAGTAGTGGAGGAGAAGTTGATTAAACAGAATCACATGGCAGAAAATAAGCTGAGCACACGATGCCTTTGGTCTTATGCTCACTTAAGGCGTGAGTCTCATAACCACCCAGAGCTTTCCAGTCCCTGAGCCAGGGAACAGCCAAACGTTGCACAGACAACGTGATTAAAAAGCAGTAATATGCCATTCCCTCAGCAGCAGCCCACTCTAAGCTTCTTTTTGCTATATTCTTTTTGCTACCTGGAAAAAGTCAGCATTGACCTGAAGGAGGGATGGACTGGAATAAACCCCTGGCTTTGGGGAAGTCTGGACAGGACTGCCTGGAAGTACCCAGGTGGGTAAATGAAGAAGTGCAGCATCACTGGTATCAGCATCGTGGTGCTCACCTATGCTGGGGAACAAAGAACTGGCGAGTTACTCCTTTATTTAGCTGGAAGAGGGCAACAGTGTGTGTTAAGGCTGATGGGTACCTTTAGGAGAGGGTCAGTTGGGACCTTGAGTTGTGCCCCCATGTGAGAGATCAGCATTTACTTCTCTGCTGTTGCCTCAGACTTGTGGCATTTGCTAGTTTCCGTACCTGGAATCACCTGCTGTAGCTATAGACTGTAGTTGTAGCTCTGAGGTGGTAGGACGACAGACTCTATCACACTGCTGTATTTCCCAGTGTTTCTTCAATGGTGACCTGTGAGACTGCAGCTAAATATTCCATATGTACAGTGAGCCTGCAAGGATATGCTGAAAGATCATCTTTAGCATATCAACCATACGTATGTTAATTTAGATGGTATTTGTTCTGTCTCCTTGTCGTGCTCTCATCTAGCAGAGTACCTAGGACATGCTTGTGGTCATGTTACTTTAAAGCAGAGTGTTGCTGACCTGACAAACACAGGCACCCAAGCTGAAACTGTGATGCTGTTGCTGTGTGCCATGAGAAATGGAGCACAACAAGGGAAGGAAGGAGAAAAGCTCAGTGTTTCCCTGTGACAGGCCAGGTCAGAATTTTCTGGTGTTTTAGAGACGTCTGCTTTATTCCTGCTTCAGGCATCCCTAGAGAGAATGCAGGCTGTGCACAGCCTGTCCCCCTTCACAGGTCATGACTCGGGCAGTAGTTAGCCTGAGTGATCAGTGAAATCAAGCTTAGCTACCTGACATCCTGTGCACAGCTCTTGGGGTAGTGACATAGGGAGAATGGGCAAGGTTAGAAGAGTTCAGTTGGGAAGAAATGGTCCTTTCAATGGTGGAGTGTCAGGGAAGAAGCTGCTCCTGTCCAAGCTAGCTGTTACAAGATATCCACAGCTGCCTTACAGGCATGAGGTGAAACAACACACCAATACCTGAGGCTCCGGCTCACTCCAGCCAGGGCACTGAACCCCCTTGCACACCAACCCGGGTGCTACAGCCACATGCACCTTTGCTCTGAGCTCCCCTGAAAGTGTCAAAGGGACTTCCTGTGACTGAAGTGTTTTCTTAGAGCAAAAAGTCGCTTTTTAGAGAAAGAAAACTGAGCTTGGTGGGTGACAAAGATTAAAATAAATTATTTGGAAACAAAATTCTCCTCTTCCTCCACTAATTCCAATAACTTTTGGTGCCTGCCTACATGTCAGCAAACTCTGCACAGCCTCCTCTGGAAAGCCTCTGTCTCCTGCCATCTCTCACAGCCAGCTCTGGCTACTCTCCCTCTTCTCTGGGTCCTTCACTCTGCAAACCTGCCTCTGCTGCCCCTCTCTGTCCTTCATTCTCTGCCTGCCCGACCCTGTCCACAGGAGGTTTCTGCCAGCTGCCCCTTCCCTGAAAGCAACTTTTGCTGCCCAACACATATCTGGAAAATCCTGCCCTGGCAAAGCAGCAGCACGTCCCTGCTGCCTGGCAGTGTTGATGAGCACTGGCACCATCCACACCCACTGGGGAAATGGCCCTCTGCTCTCCTGCAGAGCAAAGGGCTACCCTGCCCTGCGAGCCAGCCTGCTGTCCCTGTAAGCTGTCCTGCAGTCCAAAGAGGGGGCAGCACTACGGCCCGGCAGTGAACTTCCCCCTGAAGAGAGACCATGAGGACACAGGTCAGTTGTATTTTCAGTGCTGCCCCATCTGTTGGTAAAGAGAGCAGCTAGAGCCAGATCCCACCCCATCGTTTCTGTACCTTTGCTTCCTTGCTCCTCTCTTGACTGCTTCTCCCTTGCCTCTGCGCTTTCTTCTCTGGCTCCTGCACTCTCACACGCACACACACGGAGTTTGCCATGTAAGCGTGTGACCTAGGAACCTGCTTCACATGTGCCTTGGTATCTTTTCAGGCCTTACTGTATATAACTCCTTGCCTTGGGCAAGGACAACTTTATTCTCAGCTGCCATTACATCAAGGGTCGTCTGCTCTTTCTACTTGGTTTGAAAGCAGAGTGCAGAAAGTACACAGTAGCTTTTAGTCCCCTGGCTGTGACCTGATCACAGACCAACCTGACAGGCCATGGCATCTCTCATTAACAGCACTTCCTCACAGGAGCCCTTTGGCACTACCAGGAGCCCTGTTCCCTGCTCAGTGACTGGCTCTCATATCATCTCATTCTCTCTTTCTTGACAGATCATGTCATAAGCTATGATCACAGAAAGTCCTGATCTTCACGTTTCTCTGCTGTCACCTGTGGGCTCCTCCAGAGCCGTGAAGAAAGGGGAACTCCAGCCTCACCATGAGAAGACTGGGTGAGAAGTGCCTGTGACGTCTTGGGGAGCAGCTACACCTTGAGAGCTAGTTCTGATTTTTATTTTTAGCAATTATGAAGGACAGAAATAATTCTCCATTCAGTGGTGAGCCACAGGAGCAACTCTGCCTTTCCTCTCTGGGATTAGATTAGAAGTAGTTTCATTAATGTGGGGAAAGTATGCTAATTTGAACCACTCTAAGCACGGAGTGAATCAAGCTACCAGTGACTTACCAAGATTGGTTTACAGACAGTACACTGCCTCAGACTTCTCCTCAGGTGGAAGATGTCTGTTAATGCCTCACATGGTTAGATGCCTGACATGGTTTATCCTTCAGGGAGTAACAAGCCTCTTCATTCCCCTCCTGGTCAAGGTGGCTGGGCTGTAACTTACACAGCCCTGTTTTGCTTTACCAAGACCCCTTCCTGGGTTTTTAACTTGTTTGATCTTGCCTGGCTAATTATTACAGACCAATGCCCAGTCATCCCAGCTCTATGTTGCCTTTACAAATGTCAGGCTAGCCCCATATCCCCTGTCCAATCTTGTTCTCCTTTACATATGGCACTCACTCATTCTGTTTGGTTACCAAGGGAGAGAGTGGGCAGACACTGATGTCTTGTGTGACTGCTGGCAAGTCCACGAGGCTTAAATCCTTAAGAGAAATTTGGAGTCTCTCCATTCAATATAAGGAGGCTCCTTCCACTTCCAAAGATGACTTAGGCACTTAGCCTACATCCTCGTAGCCCAAACTGAAGTTTTAGGATTTAATTCTCCACATTGCTCTGAACATGTGAATCAGTCACTTAGATTCACTGGGCCTTACAATGCTGAACAAAGATCATAGGAGAAGCCTTGGAAACCACACCTTCTCTTTTTGGCTTCCAATGAGCCGTTGTGGGGGGTGATCATTTTGGGCCTGTTGCTAAGGGGTTAGGAGGATGCATTCGTGAAAGTCTGTGAGGTGCCTCTGTCTCTGCATTGGAAATGCCTTGGAAATGCTTGGCTGCCAATAACTAAAGCATATGCATTTTCCCTTCAAAGGGTAAATCAGAGCACTAAGGGGCTGCAGTGTAACTCTCAGGGACAAAACTACCACCAGTCAACCTTCTTCTTCCTCCTTGCTACTTGAGCTTTCCAAGAGACCGCATTGTCATGTATGTCATCCTTTCTCACCTCCAGCCTCCTCCTTAACCCACACACTCTTGTCTGCATCCCATTTGAAGGCAACAACCTGACTATCTCTTGTAAACCTCCCATCTCCTTAGTGCTGCAGTGTGAGTAAGCTGGGCTGGCAGCAAGCACTTCTGAGTATTTGTTGGTAAAGTTGAGCAGTGTTACTGTGAGGGAATTGCTGAGGGTAGGAAGGATAAACTTCTCCAAAGTTCAGATGGGTAGTGTAGGGCCACTGTTGGCTTAGCTAGAGATGGAAAAGATTCTCTGCCCTAAGACCTTCCAACTCATCTCCTAGTTATGCTGCTCTGTTTCTACCCAAGCTGTTGGTGTTTGGCTTCTGCATTCCCTGGAAGCAGACCTGCTATTGCATCCTGCGAGTCATCACCAGGCTGCTTCAGTAACTCATCTTTCCTTCCATTCACAGGTCTTCTACGCATGGCGACTCAACCCATGTGAGAGCTCTCTTATGTGAGTACCCAGCAGCACACTTTGCTGTCTGTGGTCTGTGGACATTGACTGACATCTAAGCGACACCCCAGCTCCCTCCTCTCCCCCTAGACGCCACTGTCTTAGAGCCTCCATGTGCATTTGCTATGACATACATCAGTGTTGATGAGAGACAGGAACACTGCCGGGTGGTCTTGAGCTGCCAAAATAATCAGCTCTGTGCACAACATGGCTTAAAGGATTTCTCGGTTAGCAGCATGCATCCGCTAAAGAACCTAGACACTCACATATTTTCTGGGGACTTCCACACTCTAGACTCCTGCCACACTGGCAAGGCACCTTTGGCCAGTACTGTGGAAAACCGGATGTATCGGAGCGTGGAGAACCTTCACTGGGCAACTGTTGCTGACTCTGGGCTGTATTCTCACTGCCGGAGCCTAGATAACGAGATCATCTTTCGCTATGGAGGCACCAGTCAGTGGACAGAAGGCTGTGGGGATGTGGCCCCAGTACAGAGCACATCGGACTCTCTGAGAAACCTTTCTCTCCATGCTAAACAGACGTCTCAATCTGCACAGAATGTGCTGCTCCCTCCCTTTGCCAAAGTGCCTCAGTGGCTCTTCCCTTCTGCAGAGGAAAGAGCCCTACATGGGGATGCCAAAAAAGAGCTGAAGGAGAAGCTGAGGCTGCACAGCAGTAAGGTGGCAGAGCCCTGCAAGCCAATGCGTCCACAGGTGGCCCTGCCTGACCTGATGGCCCAGGAGTTTTTTGAATGCCAGATGTGCCGGCAGTATAAGAATGGTTGTGCTGTCAACTGCTGCACGGTTTTGGTGGAACACACTGCTCTCAGGCACAGCCTCACAGGGAGGCAGAGGCTGTGCTTTGCACACAGGATCATCAGTCCAGAAGACATCAAGCAGGAGGCTCAGAGGAGGCTTCAGCTCCGAAGGCAGAGTAGCTCCCCCAATTTGCCCCTTCAGCATGTGGGGGAAAGCCAAGAGATGGCCAAATCCAGAACAGCAGAAACCTTGGAACAATATAGTGTGGAAACAGGTGTCAAAGCCACAGTGGGACAGAGCAAGAAAGGCCGCTGCAAAGGGAGGCTTTACATACCCACCTTTGAGGAATTCAAGCGAATGAGAAGTAAGGAGGCATATTCATCTGCCACCAACAGCAGGCAAACAGAGTGCTTGAATAAGGGTCTGCCTGCAAACCAGGCCCTGGAGGAGGACAGTAAGAACCTCTGTTCAGAAGCTCTGGGGACCACCGCTGTGAATGAAGCCGCTGACACAGCGGAGGATGATGACGATGTGTTCCATGAAAACCACACCTCTGCTGGCTTTTCCCAATATCCAGCCACATGGGATGGTTTCAGAACGTGCAGCCCTGAGGTGAAGGACAGAACCTTCCAGATCTCCAGCTCGGATAGATCCCCGGTCCCCATTTGCTCTAGCCCTATTCCACGATCACCTTTGCAGGCAGTAGCAATGCACAGAGCTGGGCAGGAGACCTTCAGTGATGAGCAGCAGAAAGGAGAGACAAGACAATTAAATGATGTCCTCCACCTTGCAGGGCAGTCACTGGCTTCTGAAGCCCAGTCCTCTTGCTGTTCATCGCTGCTGTTAGAAGCCACAGACTTATCCAGCTATGGAGCTAAGCTACAAAAAATGAAGGATGAATTCATAGGTTCAGCCCTGGAACTTATTAAGAAAAGGTAACACGCTCTGTGGGGTCCCCTGAAAGCAGTTCCCTTGTCTGGGCTCTCTCCTGGTGCTTACATCTAACTCACATTGCATAAGTACACTGTTGTCAGAACCTTTCATCTTAGGGTCTCTGATACCCACATGGACCTGTCTTTAAGCTGTTGAGCTTAAACTCCATCTTTGCGTGGGATTAAATAACAAAAAGCATTTTCATCTAGACTTTGCCTTTTTGTACTCCTTACTCCTGTCCAGCCAGCAGCCATAAGTAGTCCTGACACCCAATTTTCCCCTTATTTCTGTAATTAATTGTTGAAAAGTCTTTTTTTTTTTTTTTAATTTCTGTTAAAAGTATCGGACACCAGAGGGATACAAAGTACTGGTGTGATTCCTTTGAAAAAAAGATGCAGAGTGTGTCCCCACCACTGCAGGACGTGAATGCAGGTGGTGTGACATGGTGACATGCAGCAACAAGTGCTTCCACTTGCTGCTTGTGTGCGGTGAAGAGGCGGACAAATGAGAGCGAGGTGGCTGCTGCGAGTCTGTAACCACCCGCTGGGGACCAGCACAAGCAGCGAGGGAAAGTCTTGCAGATACTGTCCTTCTGCCAACCCAGTGTGAGCAGTGACAGAAAATACTTGCATAAAGCCTTCTTCCCTCTTCTCCAACCAGGGTTTTGCTCTTCTCTGGGTAAGATTTTCACAAGGACTGCTTTCTCTGTCCTGGTTTTGGATGCTGCAATCCTGTTACCTCCCTCCTGCCAAAGAAGTGAGGATCCCTTCCTATGCAAGCAGGTGGACAAGTTTTGGAAGCTGGGAATTTAGGTCAATTATCATTGTCTTATCACTAGATAAGGCTGATGGGAAAAGGAGGAGTAAGTGTTGGTGGAATGGTTTGTTTCCATGTGCTTGGCTTTCAGGACTGGCTTCACCAATGAAATTAATTTGACTTGGCTCCTGGCTGCTTCCGACACTCAGGGATGTGGTGTGTGAAATGCCAGGGCATCAGCCTTGTGCACTGGTTTGGTATTTCTGGAATGCTAGAGCTCTGAGACTGGACACAGGTTTTAGAGGAAATGATAGTGACTGCTGCGCAGGAATGAGTCATCTGAAGGAGCTTCTGTGGGGCTGAAGCTCCCTGCATAGACAGAGCCAGAATGACAAGCAGAAACACTTCTGCAACTTCTTAATCCAAAGGGACGTAGGTGGAGTCAGAGCCCTAAATAATTCCTTCAGCTGTCCAGGCTTTGTGCTTTTCTTCTGGATTATAAACCCAATGGACAAACAGACAAGAAAGTTATGGTGTGCAACCATTTTCATTGAGTAGGCTATTTTAATCACTGATGTGAAATGAAATATACAGAATGACACAAGCCATGAGTAAGGGCATAAGAAGAGCTGTCTCTGGGCAGATCAAAGGTTTGACAAGTATCTGGAGCCCGAGGGTCATGCATAGTGAAGTGTACAGGAACAGGGTAGTGCAGATGATCTGTTTTCCTACTACTCTCCCAGCCTCCAAACATTTTCTGCTGGGGGCCTTTATGGTTTCAGTGTGGTTTCCGTGCTTTTAATATCCTCAGTGGGTTTTGTTTCTGTCAATGGGCTAAGTCTCCATACTTGGATTTGTTAAAAGGTATGAGGTGATTTAATTAACATAAAAGTGATTGTTGATTTAAAAATGAGACTGACAGTGGTTCCAGTACTAGGGAGGTTGTTTCAGGTGAAGGAACCACTCTGGCCTGTTTATTTTCTATAATAATAACAAGTAATGGTTGTCATTTCTTCAGGATGGCGGGGGGGGGAATATCTTGGCAGTGCCAAAGTACTGGTTAGTGGGAAACTCCAGTTTTCTTTGTCTGGAAATTTCTCAATTTTCCATCATTTTCACCCGAGACTGTACAGTGGCCTCAAACTGATTCTCACAGCAGAGGTGGGAGGCTTTTCATCTGGATGTTTTGGGTCCTAAATTATGATTGCTGACATCCAGACCATTTGTTTTTCCTAAGTCTCAGATTAAATGAGCTGAAAGCTGGGGATTTGGTCCCTTTTCCATGGACACTGAGCTCAGCGAGCCTTTGATAGAAATGTTGTGATGGGGCATCACAGAATAAGAAAACTGAAATTGCCTTCTCTTTCTAGTGTTTCTGTGTAAGTGTTACAGTTTTACAAAGCAGTTTTGTCTGTGAGCTAATTGTCTCCCTAGTAATTCATAGTTAATTACTTAAGACTCGTTCAAATGGCTACATCAGTGGAGATTTTGATTTCAGCTTCATAATTCTGGTGGCTTTAGTCCCTTCATAGGTCACTGGATACTCTTAACTTAGTTTATAGTTCTGGCAGGAAAGAGGTGTTGACATGTAGGTGGAAATCCTGTACACATTTCAATATATAGTCCATTTTCTGAACTTGTTTAAGCAGTGAATTGTTCAGGATAAGGGCATGCAAGGACCTGGGTCTCCTGTCTACACATGGGGGGACAAGGTGGCAACAAAAATCTGCACAAGAAAGCAAAGGACATGGCTAAGAAAGAAGGCTTCCTGAAAAGAGTGATGGGGTGTAGGGGTATTGGAGTGACACTGGGATGGTGGGTACAATAACAGCTTCCGAGAGCAGAGGACTCCAAGTCTGGAAGGCAGGTGCCAGCAGGGAAGAAGCGGACAAAAATGTTTCCTTTAATCAGAAAGGGTCAGGAACATGTGGAAAGGGCTGAGAACTGCTGGTTTGGACAATGATATCCCATAAAGATGATGAAGAAAAGTGGGTGTGTTTCCAGTTGTACACCACACACCTAGTGCCTCTGCTTCCGTGAGATTCAAAGATGATGGCCCAGAGCTTTAAAAGGCCTTTCAGAAAGAACCCGTTGTCCATGTGCTGGCCCAAGGGCATCATCTGTCTTAGAGAGAACAGGGACAACTGAGACCACCCTCAGGTAGGAAACTCCTATCCCAATATGTGATTTGATCTCACAGAAGGAAATGTGCCGGAGTCCCCAGTTCTGCAGCTCTGCTTGAGCAGAGGGAAGTGCTTGAGCAGGCACTGGTGTTGGCAGCCCAGGTCTCTGCCACAGGGAGTGGACTGGAGGAAGGAGCAATAGCCCTTCTTTGTGGGAATGTTCCCTCTTCCTTCTAAGTCAGGGGCAAATGTTGGAAGAGCAGCCCTAAGTTTTGGTTCTACAGAACTGCTTGTATCCTCCCTGTTTTGTCTTCAGCCTGCTGATGACATGAGTGGTGCAGTGCACAGTGACTGCTCTGTGGAATGGGACTTGCCCCAACACAGCATGGCCAGTAGATCATGTAGGAGGGATCTAATCACAACTAGAAGTAGAGCAGTCAAACCAGGGCTGAAGAGATCTCCTTTCACACAATATGGGCCTTGCATCATTGCCCTTTCTTACCTCTAGCTGACCAACCATGGGGTGGGTTGAATTTCCTAGTCTCCAGTCACGCTTCCTTAGCTCAGCTCTCTGGGTACTACTGGCTGTTATTCCCACTGCAGGTCATGTCTGGAGATTTTTGAAAATATCTCTATTGGGTTATGGAAACCACAATAAGCAATGGCATCTGGTGCACAGACCTTATCAGCAGAGACCTGCTGCCAGCTTCACTTAAAGGAACAGTAATACTCAGGAGTAATTTCCATGTTTAAGTGGATGATTTTGAAGCACTGTAAAAATGACAAATGAAAGCTCAGCTTCTCTCTGAGACTATGGTCTGTGTGCTGGACAGTAGTGTGATCAAGAGGATAATATTCCAGTTCTGAATTCTGGAACTGACCTTGGACACATCCTGTCACCTCTCTGTGCCTCAGCATGGTCCCTTCTTTCTGCGTGTTTCAAGCAGAAGCTGTTTGAGCAGGAGCAGCTTTTGGAAATGGTGGTTTTCCAGCAGTGCTGTATCCTCTTCAAGAGCTTTCTTGCTCTTTAACCTCTGCCTTCACCCCCTGCCAGGGGTACCCAGCTGAACTGTTCATACTTTACCCAATTCTGTGAAACATCGATGAAATGATCTGGCTGGCAATTCATGAGGGAGGATATTCTTTTAAACCCAAATCATTTCAAGACTGATTTTAGATCATGGCCACAGAGTTATACTGGACCAGCTGAAAGAGTGGTACCCCAGATGTGGCTGAGGACAGAAAGGAGGAAGGAGACAGGAACATCTAAAGCCAGACCAGGCCAGAACAGTATCATGGTGGGACCACAGCCTTGCTGTGTTCCTGTGCTGCTCTTGAAGCAAGCCTATAAGGGGGATAATGCAGTACTACAGACTGCTCTGTGACAGCACTGATGTTGGCATCCCCATCTTCTGGGAAGAAGAGGCCTGGGGGTGTGTGAAGTGATGCTTTCAAATCCACAGGGCAGGGAGTTAGCACAGCAAAAAGTAAAAGCCAGGAGCCTGCTGTTACCGCTGTGCCATTGCTGCACAACCGCAGCTAAACTCTTAAGTTGGTGAGTTCTCTGGTAGTGTCAGCAGGGACCTGGAAGCGAAAATGGAGGAAGATGAAAAAGCATCAGTTGGAAAGTTGCAAACCAACTTTTCTGGCCTGGCAACAGAGCTGCTTTAAGTTCTGGGAGACTTGCTCCCTCCTCAGCGATTTCAGTGCTGGCTGATGGTATCTCATCGGAGCCAAGTGTTGTAAGGAAAATGCCCATCTGTCTCGTACGTTTGCTTGTAGCTGGCAGTGTTGGAATGGCGCATTAGCAGTGTGATCTTTCAGCAGAAGTTCACAAGTAAAACCTTTAAGAAGCAGATTTTTGTGGTGGGAGACTTTTATTAAGCGTAAAATACATGCATAACCTGAAATGTGTTCTAGACATGAGCTTCTTCTATGTGCAAACATCCATATCCAGTCCTGACAATCTTTCTTTTTAAAGGAATCCAACCCCATAAAAACTAAGTAAACCCAAAAAGAAAGAAAGAAAAAAAATTAATAGTATTCTTCCAAGCAGGCTTCATCATGCATGGAAATAAGGTGTCTTAGAGAGTCTGTAACAAAAATGTATCACAACAGAACTACAGTCTGTCAACTACTCCGTCAAGTCAGTGGTTTTGCACCAGACTGTGTCTGTCTGGAGAGGTGGTGGTGTCTACAGAGAGGGGAATGTGGGGTTGGAACAGGCTGCCTGGATCGGCCAGGCCAGGCCAGGCCCTCCTTAACACCAGACAGCTGTGATTAAGAGCATCCCAGAATTGCCAAGTGAGAACAACAGACTCTGCCAATCTTTTCAGGACTCTGAAGTGCACCAGGAGGCCTGATCCTGAGTTGACTGAAAGCAGAGGGAATCTTTCCAGTGGTTTCAGCAAGCTTGGGATCATATGAGATGAAAAACAGAGAGAAAGCTCTTTTAATCCTCTAATCTCTTCAAAGTATTACAGTTTTTAGCAGGTGATTTTCGTCCAGATGAGCAATATCGTTTCTGTGTTGACAACATCTCTTTAAATAGCAGATGGATATGGCCTACTTAGAGAGAGGTTTTTCTGGTCCCTGTGGGAGAAACTCATGGTTTATGGACACAGAAATGCCCTATGAACACCCGAGACTTGATATCCCAGACTAATGCTGGCATGAGTGCAATTACCCGATTGGCACTGCTATAATTGAGCTGTGTTTAGAGCTGCTGAAACACACGCACAGCCAGCCATGCCAACCAGTCTAGATTTCTGCCTGCACTTTCCGTGAACTGCTGTGGCTGGTTGTTCGAACCTGGACTTGCTGCTCAGTCTCATCTGTGTCAGGAACAGCAGGTGAACTGCATACGTGATGTTCATCAGAGTCTGCTTCTTCCCCTGCAGCTGCAATGCTGAGACTGCTGCCAAATCCCCCTCCAAGGGACAGTGTGATCTGAGGGAAGCTGATACCCCACCTCCAGAGGACAGCCAGCAGCCCACAGCGATGTCCATGGCAACAGAGACCTGGGAGGAAAAGCCAAGCAATGAGACACCCAGCGACACTGCACCTGCAGGGAATGTAAGGGAGAGGAGTTCCCATCTAGTCTTGGGCTTGCATTTAGGATTTTTTTCATGTCAGAAGTTTTAAAGGAACCTTTCGTTATAGGAACTGGACAGACTGGGAGGCTGGGATCTGAAAACACACCAACTCCCATGAGGGATTAAACTCTGTTAGAAGCTTTTATAGTGCCTTTTTTATTACAGTTAATGAAATAGGAGTCAGTTTTGTGCCCTCGCCTATCTGCCACTGCATCTTTTGCAGGGAATTCAGCAATAACCCCTTCATGGCTTTCAATGTGCCACCAGCCCCTCATTGCTGCGCTGCCTGAGAGATCAGACAGGCTCCCTCCTAGTCCCCACTTGGTCAAACTGCTAATGCAGGTAAGGCACAGAGGCTGGAGTTCCTGACCCTGCAGCACTGAGCTGTTCACAGAACAGAGACAAGCCAGCTCAGATGCCTGGAGAATAGGCTGAGCTCCCCATGAGGCCCTTAGCCAGCGCTGTGCTGTTGCCTTCCTCATGGTTATTTGACTGCTGTGATCCAGCCACCACAGAGCCACTGTACTCAGAGCTACACAACAACAAAGGGACAGGGGTCCTTGCTGTTAGGACTTAGCAAGACAGAGGGACTTGGGGGGACAGATTTCCTAATGACCATGTAGTGGAGCTGCATTTACAGTCTTACTGTTGATGAATTTTCTTTTCTCTCCTTTGGCAACTGAAGTCTGGTGGCTGCTTTGACCACAACCTTGCTCCAAACACACTTGCCTTTCTTGCAGACCCCCAGTCCTGGCTGCCGCCGATCCAGCTCCGACATCGTCCATGAGAGCACGGATGGTGCCAAGGCCCAGCGGGAGTGCCGGCTGCGACCACACTTCAGTGACCCTATGCCGACAGACTCGGTGAAGAGGAAGCAGCTGGAGCTGAAGATTGCTGCTGCAGCGCGGCAGCACGCACAGAAGCGCCGGCAGGAGCGAGACTACGGTACATTTTGCACACTCAGAGGGGGCTAACGGGCCAGATGCTGAGCCCTGCTGTGCTGGTGTAAATATGGAGTAACTTCTGACCTGGGGGAGGGAAATGCAAGAAATCAGGATCTACTTTGCTGTGTCTCTGCTCGTGCCTGGCAGATGGCAGGGGAAGAGAGAGCCCGGATGAGTTCACAGGTATGGGCAGTGCAGGGGTGACAGGCCCCAAGAGTGACCTGGGAGCCATTTACTTCTGACTCTCTCCAGTCTTAGTAGCAACTCAGTAGGAGAGACAGCTAACAGCCCTGCTTTCACCAGGTTTAGCTTGCCCCTTCCGGGTTCCTACTCCCCAGGTGAGCTCTGTGCTGCTGGCCATGCCTGTAATGGTTTATGTCTGTTCTCAGGTCCAGTGGTAGCAAAAGCCAACCTTGGTCACGGTGGCAGCTTTGATGAGACCCGCCGTGCCCCACGTGGCTCCCTCCGCTCCAGACATCATTGGAGCAATGTCAGCAGCCTGAGCACGGACAGCGGGATTGTTGGTGTGAATGATGTCCGAGATGACCTGGATCCCAGCGAGGCCACCCGGACCAAGTCAGTAGATGTGGAGAGGGCAGATAGTGGCATTGGCCAGATGACAGCCAGAAAGTGGAGGAACAGGGCATCTGAAACGCTGAGCTCCCTGCAGGCTTGGGAAGCCCACCGTCCCTGCACCGACTGTGGAGAAAGGGACCTCCCGGTGGAGACGGATGTGCAGAACTGCAATCAGAGGCGGGCTGACCTCTGCGAGAAGTGCCGCAAGCGCAGGACAGAGCGCAAGGAGTCTGTGCTGGAGTTTGTCAACACAGAGGCCAGCTATGGAGAGGACCTGCGCATCATCAAAGAGGAGTTCTACCTCCCCATGCAGGCGGCAGGGTTGCTGAGCCAGGAGCAGCTGCTGGGCATCTTCAGCAACATCCAGGAGCTCATCGACCTCAATGAGAACTTCCTGGAGATACTCCAGGAAGAGATTGATCAGGCCTTTGATCAGGTATGATGCTGTATGTTCTAAAGGAGCTTGACTGGGCAAACAGGAATAGGTTTTATATTAGTGAGGCAGCATAGGTGGAATGGAGGATCAGGAGGTAGGACACCTGGGTTCTGGTCATGCACTTAGTCCCTTGCTTCCTCAGCTATTGTAAACCAGTCATTTCAGTAGGCCTCTAACAGGTCACAGCTGCTGGCCACTCTCTGCTGTGGTAACACAGGCACCAGCATGTGGTCAGAGGACAGAGAAATAGAAATAAGACTCTAGAGCAGTAGACAATCACTGCAAAGGACATAGAAATAGCACCACACCCTCTTTTCTTCAAGAAACCAAACCCCACTTGCTGTGTCAGTTTCACTGGGGGGTTTTGTTCTCTAGGAAGGACATCCCTCCTCTCCCTCTCTGAAACCCTGCATGTCAGACTGAGCAACACATGTCTCAGAACCAGGCGACTTTGAGAACCACTCTCATGCACCTGGCACAGCGAAGATAGACCTTCACTGTGGGTGTGATGTCCTCTGGGAATAATCTATTGAGACAGTGGCTTCTACAAATAGCCATGGGTTTCCCTGTCTCCTCCTCCATGTTGCCTTTGCAGTCAGAGCTCGGTACAGCACCAAAAAGCCACCAGCAGAAGAACTGCTCCCTCCCTTGCTGCTGGAATGAGTAGTGATTGCAGATCATGTTAGCATACACCTTGAGAAAGCTGAGAGCGTTATGTGGCACCAGATTCTTACTATTCCCTTATTACTGTTTTATTACACATCCAGAGAGCACAGAACAGTTTACCAATAAATTCATTTTTCATTTAGGCATCAAAGGAGCCAGTAAAACCAGAACCACTCGTTCCCAGCCAGGCCAGTTGCTGGGATCATCTATGGAAGCTGTTCAGTGCCCATTACCCAAGTTACATGCCTCACCTGCACATTTGCTCCTAAATGCTCTCTGTTAATTTATGCACTGCTGCATTAGTGCCCAGGTGGCCAAGAAGGCCAAGGGCATCCTGGCTTGCATAAAGAATAGTGTGACCAGCAGATGTAGGGAGGTGATTGTCCCCCTGTACTCAGCACTGGTGAGGCCACACCTTGAGTCTTGTGTCCAGTTCTGGGCACCTCAGCACAAGAGAGATATCGAGGTGCTGGAGCGAGTACAGAGGAGGGCAATGAAGCTGGTGAAGGGCCTGGAGCATAAATCTTATGAGGAACGATTGAGGGAGCTGGGACTGTTTAGTCTGAGGAAGAGGAGGCTGAGGGGAGACCTCATCACTCTCTACAACTGCTTGAAAGGGCACTGTAGAGAGGTTGGTGCTGGTCTCTTCTCATGGGTAATTAGCAATAGAATGAGAGGGAATGGCTGCAAGCTGCAGCAGGGTAGGGTTAGGCTGAACATTAGGAAAGAATTTTTCATAGAAAGAGTGGTCAGTCACTGGAATCAGCTGCCCAGGGAGGTGGTGGAGTCACCATCCCTGACTGTGTTTAAGAGTAGATTAGATGTGGTGTTGAGGGATATGGTGTAGGGGAGAACTTTGTAGAGTAGGGCTGATGGTTGGACTCAATGATCCCATGGGTCTCTTCCAACCTGAATGATTCTATGATCAGGCTTGTGGCAGACTGGCCAGCAAGAAGGGTCCCAGTACACACTCCTGACTAGCAGACTCTGGCCTCTGGCCTGAGTCCCTGCTCTGGTAAGCTGGCTGAGCCCACAAAAGCAGAGAAGACAGCTCTTTATGTGTAGAAGGACAAGCAGTAAGACCAGCTTTCCTTCCCCTCCCCATGCACTGCTCCTCCCAGGACCTGCAGGGCCTGCCCTTCCAGCAGGAGGGTAGAGCGCAGATCTGCCTTTGGTCTGGTGTTCACCAGCTCCTGCAGCGGGTTGGTGCTGACGGGACTGAAGGCAGGTTCTGTGCTCGTGCTCCTCCTGAGCTAACCTGGCCGGGCCGTATTGGGTGCTTGCAGGGCGATGACGACCTGATGACTGTGTGCATCGGTGAAGTGTTTCTCGAGTTCGTCAACATGCTGCCAGCCTTTCAGACCTACTGTCTTCAGCAGTCCTCCTCTGTGAACCTGCTCAACGCACTGGAGAAGGAGAAAGAGTTGCTCAGGTGAGAAAAGGGCTGAGCCTATGCTTCCAGGCTTTGGGGACAGGCAGGCACCAGGCTGAGGGTGAAGCCCTTGTCAGCTCAACTAGATCAAAGCCTTGATGGTAATGGTCTTCAGTGATGAGCTACTCTTTCTTGGGATGAGGATTTATTCTCCCAAAGATATTCAGTCCTTGCTGAGGCAGCCAGTTGGTCCCTGGCTACATACTGTGTTTTGTGGTAGCAGTGTTTGCCCACTGGCCACTCTGCTGAGCTGTCACCAAATAATGTTCAGCTGAGAGCAGTGCTCAGTCCCTGTGCCAGAGCACAGTTGGGAGTTCCACTGGTGTGGAGCATACGTGACTGGAATTTGTTTCCCATTCCTGGCCCTGGCCTATTGGGTAATGCCAGGCGAGTCACTTCTCCTTCCACTGCAACAGCTTAAAATGATGTCAGTACCAAATTCTTGTTTAGAGTGCTTTGTCATCTATGATGAAAGGGGCTCCAGATTCATGTCATCTGATAGAAGCTGAGGTATCTGCCTTGGGCCTACGTCAGTGTGTGCCAGGAAAAGGTCACACCCTCGTTGTTTTACGATTTAAGAGGAGACCGATAGGAAGTTACGTGCCAGTGTCCCAGGCACCTCATCACTGTTCTGCAGCCAAGCACAGCTGAGGAAATTGTTGTTAATTTTTGAGAAGACTGAATTCAGAAGTCTGTTAAACCCAGAGGGTGGGCTGCAGTGCCCAGCAGCTGTCACACCACACCGATATTTGCATTTAGGATTGCAGCATCTGCTGGCAGAACAGCTGCCATTTCACTCCCTCTTCTTTAATCCCTGCAGGATATTCCTCAACGTCTCCCAGAATGACAACACAGCACTGCGGCGGATGAACTTGAGGTCCTTCCTGATGGCCCCTTTGCAAAGAGTCACCAAGTACCCACTGCTGCTCAGCAGGATCATCAAGGCCACCACCGAGTACCACCCAGATCACGGCAGCCTGCGGGAGGCCAAGAGCCGCATCGAGTCCCACCTGGAGCACATCAACATGAAAACCAAGCAGGAGGGGAACACATGGACCCTCCGGTCCTTTCGCCAGGACAGCAAGAAGAAGAGGGAAGTCATCAACATTGAGATGAGAGAAACCGCCCTCAAAACTGTAGGTTGGCTGCGGGAAGAAACAAGATTTGTGATGGAGGGATCTCTGCAGCTGGCCCAGCCCCCTGATGGCCAGTGGGTGAAGAAAGGCAGCAAGACCCTGAAGTTCCAGAACATGCAGGTCCTCCTCCTGGTGAACATGAAGCGTGTGTCTGAGTCCAGCCTAGAGTCAGCCGAGCCAGGGCCTGTGAAGGATGCTGTGCTGGTTCTCATCAGGGACAAAAATAACGGGAAGTTCCATTTGCTCAGGGAGCCCTTGAGGCTGAGTAATTGCATCGTCTCCACTGATCCTGACTGCGACGACACTTTTGAACTCATCGAGATCAGGCGGGAGGCGTTTGTGTTCCGAGACAGTGACCGGGCACGGACTCACCACTGGTTCAGGCAGATCAGGCGGTACTCAAGGGAGCTGGGCTCCTGGAAGAAGAGGCGGAACGCGCTGCCCAACATCATGATCAGCACCCCTCACACCAGGCCCTGAGTCCTGCATGGGCAGCACGCCCAGACACTCGGCTTGACCAGTGCCACATGCAAGGACAGTTGAGAGCTTTGGTGGCTTGAGCTTGCTCTGCTCCATGGACAATAGAGGGAGGAGGCTGCCCCATGAAGACTCTTAGCAGCACTGGAAGCAAGTTTTCCAGCCTAATTCTGGTCTCCAGCCTCAGGACTCACAGCCTGTTTGTGGCTGATGTACATACAGAGACGGGCTTCCCTCGAGGAGCAGATCTCTGGAGGAAAATACTGAGTTTAACTTGTTAATATTGCACTGTGGGAGGATGAAGTATGATGCTTGCCATTGCATGGATCGTGTCGAAAGCCAGTCTTGACAATACAAGAGAGGTTTCCACCATTGACTATATTTCATCAGCATTAGGTAAAGTCAGGGTCAAAATTCGGTGCAGTATTATGCAGAAGGGGAGGGAAGCTGGAGAAAATGATGTTTTCCACTGCTACTCCTAAGGACTGTATTCCATTATTCACCTCTGTATATTCAGTCAAAATACTTGTTTAAAAGGAAAGGTCTTTCATCTTTAATCCAAATCAAGTAGGTATCAATTTGCTCAGATACAGCTGCATGCACACAGCATAAAAATCCCAGACAAGGATAAAAGGAGTTCTTGCTCTTTCACACAAACACCCCAAATCTGTGTAGAACCTGTGGAAGAGCAGTATGCCCTCACTGAATGTCTGTTCTTTAACTGACTTAGAGACTGGAACATAAAGCTGCATCTGAAATATCTCAGAACTGTGTGTAAATACAGCTCTGCTACCACTAATTGGGAACTTAAAGTTTGCGCTTATTTAAATGATGTAATCTAGTGTATTTCAAAGTCTAATTGAAAGGAACAATTTACACTGTACTGTAGAGTAACATAAAAGGTTTTAATAATTATATTTCAATGACTGTAGGTGGGTTTGGGGTTTGTGGTTTTTTCAGTGTTTGTTTTCTGGAGTGGGTATTTTGGGTAGTGTGGGTGGCATTCAGGTGAACAATGCGCCTACGTCTGCTCTGTGGATCCCCTGAACAGAATTCAGGGGCTACTCCTAATAAGGCCAGGAAAACAGTCCAAGGCTGCTATCCTCATTCTCCCCAGACAACAATAGACTGGCACAAAATCTTACAGGCTGGCCCCAGCCCGGCCCGGGTAGATCAGGCCCCAGCACAACAGACGGGAGGACCAAAACCGGGGCAACAAAGCTCTCCCCCACAAGGTCCAGCCTCTCTTGGCTCCAGAGCTGGGAAATGACTGGAAGCTGAACAATGGTGAAAAGGCAAACAGGGTTTAACCTTTTCAGCCTGACATTACCACTGACTGTGGCCTTGCGATTACAAGAGCAGCGAAATGCCATGCTGTGACTTACACAGCAAAGGCCAGATTACAGCCCCAGAGGCTAAATTAAAGGAGCCTGAATTTTGGTCCACATACAGGAGGCCAGCCTGTATGTGTTCTGTCAGCTCCTTCCCCCGCCCAGGGTGAAGACAAAGCCAAGCAGTGTTATTCACTCCCAACAAAATATTTGTTAAAGGCATTTATTTTGCAGGAGGATTCACACAGGGAAGCCCAGTTGTGTATTTTTCCAGAGATCAACCAGCATAAGTGAGTGCACAAATGAAGCTGGGCAGAGGCTGCCTTCAGGTAGGTAGTCCTAGTCTTGTGAAGCCACAGACCTGTGACCCAACACCCGAGGAGGCCTCATACCCAGGGCTTTGTCTTCCTGCTGCCACTGCCGGGGCTCATTATGCAGCTCCAGGCGCTGAGGCAGACACCAGCAGAGACGTGTGTGTACTGCCTCTATTTTTCTCTTCTTTTGCACCATCCAGCATCTTAGTGCCTCATTTTGTCCCTGAGGAAATGTGAGGTTTTGCGTCACCTGGAGGCTTTACAATGACACCCAAGACACGAGGGTGGCGGCACGCAGCTGAGCCTGACTCCCTGGAGTGAGCTGGGATTCCCTCCAGCTATTTCTGGTCACTAGACAACAACTTGTTTGTTCCCCTCACAACACACTGAAGAGAAGAGCACGAGGTGTTGCTTTTCTAGTTTGCTGTTTGTTTTTCAAATAGACGGGTGCCTGAGCAGAACAGCCGCCAGAGGGAGGTGTTTCTGAGGCTGTCACGACAGATGGGCATCAAACAGCCTGCAAGCCCCGGTCACTGAACACGCAAAAAGCAACAGCTTGTAGCACCTTCCTGTTCTCTCCCAAGGCCAAAATGGCGCGGCTGCCTTCTCTCCGTTACTGCTAGTGGAAGTTCTGGTAAGAGAAGGCAAAAGTGGAGTAAGCCTAATGTTAATTTGTCCTCACAGCGAGTGGCTTTCACAGCCACAGAGAGCTCCTGCTTTCTGGAAAGTTTTCAACTACTTTCCAGCAGAGTGGGTTTCTCCAGACCAACTCATGCTCAAAACCAGCCGTGGGCTGTTCGTTAACTCTTGTCGTTCCATCAGGATACCTCCAGTCAGCCTGGCTGTTCAGAAAGCTTAGAGAACAGCATGTATATGGTAAAGCTCTGATATAGAATCACAGAATCATTTAGGTTGGAAGAGACCCTTGGGATCATCAAGTCCAACCATCAGCCCTACTCTACAAGTTCTCCCCTACACCAGATCCCTCAACACCACATCTAATCTGCTCTTAAACACAGTCAGGGAGGGTGACTCCACCACCTCCCTGGGCAGCTGATTCCACTGACTGACCACTCCTTCTGTGAAAAACTTTTTCCTAATGTCCAGCCTAACCCTACCCTGCTGCAGCTTGCAGCCATTCCCTCTTGTTCTGTCACTCATTGCCCGTGAGAAGAGACCAGCACCAACCTCTCTACAGTGCCCTTTCAAGCAGTTGTAGAGAGGGATGAGGTCTCCCCTCAGCCTCCTCTTCCTCAGACTAAACAATCCCAACTCCCTCAATCATTCCTCATAAGCCTTATTCTCCAGGCCTCTCACCAG